>CM042536.1:8116903-8146903 GCA_023630585.1 Cranoglanis bouderius
ATGCCCTGCAATTGATTAACTCAGACCATAATTACAAACACTTGGAGTGGAGTGCACACTAGCGCTCATTGATCTGTTAGCAGTTTGAGCACGAAGTTGAGAGTCCTCTAAGGCAACATTGTAACAGAGCATGACAGCAGAGTACTCTGTGCACATTAGCTGTAAACTGGTAAAAACTGCTTAAAGGAAGCTGAATAAGAGCCACTGAGGGCCTACAGGATGACAAGCATTCATTGCCTCCTTTTTCACTGCAGAAACCATGACTGAGCTCAGATGAGGGCACACATATTCTGATAATCACTTACAATGTGTATGGTTACTTTCAAAATCTTTTTATGAAATGTCATGGACATTTAAATATATATAAAGCACATCGCCCTTTGCTGCGTTCCCTGCATCAGCCTCCTGTAGCTGTCTGAAACAGATTTAAAACATTGATGCATTCCCTACAACATTTTATGTAATTTCATACAGCTGCATAACTCTTATACAAGCCCTTCCTGACCAACTCACACAAACTACATAACATTCTACTTAACGGCAGGGTTCACAGGGCTACACAACACCTACATATGCCCTTCGAGACCATCTGACAAACTGCATAATGCTTTATTTAAGGGCTGTTTTCATAGTGCTACATAACATACAAACTACAAACAACATAATTACAAAACAATTCATTTAAGGGTAGTGTTTATAGGGCTACATACCACCTACATAAGCACTTTCTGACCATCTGACAAAAACTGCATAACACTATACATATGGGCAGTGTTCAAAGGGCTACATAAAAAATATATTGCCCTTGCTGACAATCTGACACACTACATAACACTTTACTTAAGAGCAGTGTTCAAAGGGCTATGTAACACCTGCATAAGCCCCTCCTGACCATCTGACACACTGCATAACACTTTACTTAAAGAGCAGTATTCACAGGGCTACGCAACACCTACATAAGCCCTTCATGCTCAACTGACATAAGCTGGATAGCACATTACATATAGACAGTGTTCACAGGGCTACATAAAACATACATAAGCCCTTCATGACCATCTGATGAACTGCTTAACACTTTATTTAAGAGCAGTGCTCATAGTACTACATAACATTTACATCCTGACCATCCGGCATAACCGTTTACTTAAGAACATTGTTTATAGGGCTAGATGACACCCACATAAGCACTTCATGACCATCAGACATGAACTGTATAACGCCTTACTTAAGGGCAGGGTTCATAGGGCTACATATAACATACATAAGGCCTTCATGACCATCTGACATAAATTTTATAACTCCTTATTTAAGAGCAGTGTTCACAGGGATACATAACACCTACCTAAGTTACTATATGGGCTCAATCTGTACCATGCAAAGAGACGCAAACCGGTCTGCAGATGACCCTTCTCCCCTTGGGTGAAATTAGAATATTATTGTTTTGAAGTCACATGACCTTGTGATCCGATGAATCAATACCACTTCTTCTCAATTCTTTGAAGCTGGCCATCCTCATAATGCATTACATTTCAGGTCTGTTGGCCTGCTAATACACTACATCCTGAACATATTTAGCTCTCGTGCTAAATAACATCATTTTTGAGTCGGTCCCCTATTACAGTCCTGATTCATCCAGGAAAAAAGGAGACTGAAGAAAACATCTCAGCCATCTATTAATGGAAAAGTAATGCACAGTGTGCATCAGATCTCCTCTAATAATAGCGACTCATGCAACAGAATAAAATAAATTCTTCGATGAGAGCAGGAGAGCTTATCATGCTGCTTCTTGCTACATAATTACCTGAACTTCACGCAGGCCATAGCTAATAAAAGATCAACACTGTGTTGATTTTTAAAAAAATCTCTACATATGTGGTCTCCAGCTTTACTCTCAGCAAACCACAGTCATAATCAAATAAAGCTATCTTGCTAGAAGATCAGAGAAATGCTGTTTTGCTTTTTGTTATAGAAAAATAGACATCATATATGGGTAATTTAATCTGATCTCCCAAAATAAGCATCTCCATGGAAACTAATTCAAGATATTTTATGTGGACTGGTACACTCAAGTGGAATAAAATCGATATAAATTAAAAGTTCTGTTGATGCCGAGGGAAAAGAAAAGCTCTGCAATATGGCCTGCATTAAGCGGAGATTCTGTACCATTACACATCAATTATTTTTAGATAAGAAGATAATAAAAGATAAACGTGGTTGTTGAGAAATTTACCTTCAACTGCATTCTTGTTTGAGCTTTGGTTTAACTTAAGGGAATGTCAACCACAAAATTGCTTTATTTTAATAATTAAGTGAAACAATAATGCTGCAGATCATTAATATGCTGCTGTAAAGCTACTAAGTGCAATATAAACACTAACAGGGTACACCCTTGTTAATTTTAAATCCACTAGTTTCCAAGTGTATGCTTGTACAGTGAATATATCTGACTTTGGGAGGTCTCACAGCTAAAATAGCAGATCAGATCAATCCTGCTGTCATGAAGAAAAAAGGAACTGCCTGTTAAGCTATGAGAAAATAAGAAGGAGAAGGTTGTTAAAACATCAGCAAAGCTTTGAACCTTCTTAAGAGTACTGTGAAATTCATTAAAACAAAGTGGAAAAAAAAAAACCACACACTACCCAGATCACGCCAAACCAAATGCTCGGGTAAGAAAGGCAATTGTCAGAGAAGTGTCCAAGAGTCCAGCTACAACAGTAATGGGGTTACAGAGCTTACTGGCTGAAATAGGAGAACCTGTGCAGACCTCAACAATATCATCAATTCTTCACAGATCCAGCCTCTATGGCAGAGTGGATGCCGGAAAGAAGCCACTTCTGTGAAAGACCATGTTAGAAAGTCCAAGGGATTTTGGAAGAAGATTTTGTGGTCTGATAAAATTAAATTCTGGCCATTTGACCTAAAACTAAAGCATAGTGGTTTAGTGCAAACAAAATACAGCCAAGAAACATCATTCCTGTGATCAAGCACAGTGATGGTAGCATCATGCTCTAGGATAGTGTTTCCCAATCTGATTTGCTTAAATTTGATGTTGCATGGTGCCAAAACAAGTGCTTATGCAGTTTAAGAGTGAAACCCTATGCTGCCTTCTGCTGTTGTAGCCCACTTGCCTCAAGGTTTGACATGCTGTGCGTTCTGAAAAGAGTGGTTATTTGTGTTCCCGTAGCCTTCCTGTCAACTCAAAACAGTCTATTCTGATCTCTCTCATCAACAAGGCGTTTCTGTCTGCAGAACTGCTGCTCACCGGATGTTTTTTGCACCATTCTGTGTAAATTCTAGAGAATGTTGGGTGTGAACATCCCAGGAGATTGGCAGTTTGTGAAATACTCAAACCAGCCCATCTGGAAACAACAACCATGCCACGATCAAAATCACTGAGATCACATTTTTCCCCATTCTGATGTTTAATGTGAACATCAACTGAAGCACTTGATCTGTATAACTGTATGCACTGCACTGTTTCCACATGAGTGGCTGATTGACTGCATAAATGAGCAGGTGTTCCTAATGAAGTGGCTGGTCATGTTGTTATAATAGTAATATAGTATATACACAAATACATGTTTCCTAGATCTGATTTTACTTTTTAAACTACTTTGATGTTAGACCTCTGTAATCTAAGATTTTCACTCACCTTTTATACTTTTTTTTTATATCCTGTGTAAAATATGACATCACAATAATAAGTCTAAGTCAGGAGTGTCCAATCTTATCCGGAAAGGACCGGTGTGGCTGCAAGTTTTCATTTCAACCAAGCAAAAGCCACATCTGAGTCTATTGAAAGCCAAGCTCAACTGATTAAACAGGTGTAATCATGTGTGGCTCCTACTTGATTGGCATGAAAACCTGCACGCACACTGGCCCTTTGTGGATAAGATTAGACACCCCTGGTCTAAGTCTAAGATTCAGGTATTTGATAGCCACTAATTTTATTATTTTTTTTCTTCTATAATTGCCAATAATGGTTAACCTTTAAAAACTCAATGCGTTCAAAAACTTTTGACTGCTAGTGTAGCTGCAAATAAATGTTTACCAGCAGCGTCAACTGCCCTTAGACTTCCATTATAAATGGTGTCTCGGTACAGGAAGCAGGTTAAAATGATTGCTTGTGGTAAACAGTTATACTATAGATGTGGTACATAGAGATTAGGTTGAAAAATGCTGAAGCATTCCTTTAACAACCTGGAACTTAGATTAGATTCTGCCTCCCTTGTAAGTGGATTTGAATAGCAGCATCTGCCAAATGAATAAATGTAACCGTAAAGATCTTCAGTCACTGATACTGAACCATGCTACAGCCACAACAAATTAAGTCTGCACCAGTCATCAGTCCCAGAGTTTTTCCCCTCAGTACATCACTCCTGCTATGTTTACTCACATCTTCACACAAGCCTGGAGCTGAAAGTACAAGTTTATGCATGCTTGTCAGAAAAAACTGTAGCGACTCGCTTTCGGTAGCATTTGAGCAGACAGGCCAGAGAGAATGTAACAAAGCACAGCTAACAGATATCCTGCAGTACGTGGTTACTGCAAGACCAGATCATCCAGATTCTGCACAAGCAGCACTCCAACATTGTATGAATTAACCAAGTAGAATCAGAGCTGGTTACACACTAAATATTAAAACCAGAAAAAACGGTGGCTTAGTGTTTAGCACGTGCTTTAGGGGTTTCCTCCCCCAGTCCAAAGACATGCGTTGTAGGCAGATTGGCATTTCCAAATTGTCTGTAGTGTGTAAATGTGTGTGTGATTGTGCCCTGCAATGGTTTTGCACTCTGTCCAGGGTGTCCCCTGCCCAGAGTCACCTGATATAGGCTCCAGGCTTCCCTGCAACCCTGTATAGGATAAGAGGCATGGAAAATGAATGGATGGAGGGTCAGGTTGGATGTGGAGTGTAACCCAGGAACACGGAGTGCAAGATGGGGATACAACCTGGATGGGACACCAGTCCATCACAAGGCAACATTTACAACTAGGAGCAATTTAGCCTTAGCTGTCCAACAACTGTTTTTGAGGGTAGGGAGGAAACTGATGAACCCAGAGGAAACTCATGCAATAACATGCGAAACTCAATACAGACGGTCACCTGAGCTCTGGATCGAACCAAGAATCCTGAAGCTGAGGGGCAGCAATGCTGGGTTGCTTTGGTTACAGGTGAAATAAAAAATTTTTAGAAGCAAAACATTAGAACCAGGTAGGAAGACTGCAAAAACAATGGCTCACATCCTGTGAAAGACACCCACGTGGAAAAAACACAGGTCTGCCAAATCCAAATGCACAGCCACAAATAAAATGATGTAAACTTCCTGTGTGTGGGTAAGAGACAAGACAATTTGCCAGGCTGAAAAACAGCACATGGTTTGGACTGAAGGCCAAGTGGAGCAGGTCTCCATGGAGCACAGCGCAAGCTGAAACATCTCATTAGGGCAATGAACACACAAAAAAGGCAGACATTCAACAAAACACTAACAGCAAAGCCACACACAGGGCTGCCCGAGTGAGGACCGTGTTATGTAACTCAATCAAAAGATCAGCTCTTTAGAAGAAACGAGCCATTCAATCCCAAGGTGGATTACACGAACAAACATCTGTGGTCTGGGGAATCAACATCTTTTCAACAGAACATTAAAAAGAAAGCGCAACTACATTGTCAAATATCAGTAAAATTCCCAGGCTAATTTCCAAGGCTAACAGTTCCAAGGCAAATCAAGATCAGTGTTTAGATCTATAAAGATCTCGTCATGATGGTTGCGGTGCCCTCATTACTTACAATAACAATTCGTGCTAATGAGTTATGTAACTTCCAAGAATCTAACCAATGCAATGTAGTAAAAGCCTAATGCAATGCCTTTCACTTTGATAATGGGTACAAAAACAAAAAAAAATATATCACCATATGGCCCTTTTCAAGGTTCCTTTGGCTGCACTATATAAAAAAGACCACAAGCACAAAAGGAGAGAAGAAAATCCCCTGTTAACAACACCTCAGTCAGCATCTCTACAGTTCACTCTTACCTCAAGCACAGATGTCAGGGTCAGTGCAAATGGAATAGCAGTCCTTTGTCCTTTAAAATATCTGCAAGTCCTTCAAAACACTCCAATAGACAAAAAAACGGTGTGAAGTAATTTGGGTGATAGCAATTGCACAACTGCAATGTTTAAAAAAAATAAATCAATGTACGATAAAAAAAAAAAAAGAAAGCAAAAAAAGTATTGGGACAGAACAAATATCAGCATCATATATACAATCACCGGCCACTTTAGTAGGAACATTTATGCGATTTATGCAATTACCCAAAGTTGAAGATTGGGGGAAAAAAACAGTCTGGTCTTTTTCAAATCTTCAGCTGCCCAGTTTCAGGGAGTCTGTGCTCACAGTAGCCTCGGATTGCTGTTCTTGGCTGACAGGAGTGGAACCCGATCTGGTTTTCTGCTGTTGTCGTTCATCCACCTCAAGGTTCAATATGTGCATTCTGAGATGCTTTTCTGCTCACCACAGTTGTAAAGAGTGGTTATTTGAGTTACCATAGCTTTCCTGTGAGCTCGAAACAGTCTGAACATTCTCCTCTGAACTCTCTCATCAATAAGGCATCTCCGCCCACAGAATTGCTGCTCGCTGGATGTTTTTTGTTTTGCGCATAATTCTGGGTAAACTCTAGAGACAATCCCTTGTGTCTTGTGTGTGACAATCCCAGAGTATCAGCAGTTTCTGAAATAATCTAAACATCCCATCTGGGACCAACAAACATGCCACGGGCAAAGCCAATGAGATCTTTGAGATTTTTCCACCATACTGTTGTTTGATGTGAACATTAACTGAAACTCTTGATCTGTATCTGCATGATTTTATGCATTGAGCTGCTGCTAAATGATTGGCAGATCAGACAATTGGATGAATGGGCGGTGGGGGTGCACAGGTGTTCCTATTAAAGTGACCAGTGAGTGTATGAATATATATTCTTTTTTCCTTTGTATTTCCTTTGTGTATTTTGCTTAACTTTTGCTATAAAGTTGTTGATGTACACTGAAAACGTATAGCCCATCATCCTCTTCCATCTCTTTAATCCTCCTCTTCAAATTCCTCCCCATCACCTGCCACCACATAATCATCCAGCGGCTCCTTCTAATCATGATCACTCTTCTCTCTGTATCATCCATCTACACATCATCCTATTCATTCTCCTCGTCCCCATAATCCTCCTTCTTCTTCTCATCAGCCTTCTGTTCATCTTTATCATTCTCATTCTCATCATTCTACACCACTGCATCTTCATTTTCCACTTCCATTTCCCACATCTTCCTCCTCTTTTTATTCAGATCTGCTCCACATCATTCTTCTTCTCCTTATCTTTGCTCTACAATTCAACATCATCTATCTTGATGCTCTTTCTCTATCATTCTCCTCCTCCTCCTCCTCCTCCTCCACACTGTCATAATTTCTCCTGCTCCTCTTTCCCATAATCATTCATCTCCTCCTCAGCATCATCATTTCTCCTACTCCTCTTTCTCGTTAGCATTCATCACCTGCTCAGCATCATCTATCCTGTTCTTCTTTCTCATGCCTCTCTTCTTCATCATTTTCTGTTCATCCTCATCATTCTTCTCCTCATCATTCTATGCTACTGCGTCCTCATTGTACACATCCCTCTCTTCCTCCTCTTTTTACTCAATTCTCCTCATCATCATTCTTCTCCTTCCCATCTCTGCTTTTCATCACCTGCATCATCTCTCCCGCTCCTCTTCTCATTATCGTTCTCCTCCTCATCAGCATCTTCATCTCTCCTGCTCCTCTTTCTCATTATTATTCTCATGCTCCTCCACATCTTTCTCTTCATCCTTCTCCTCATCATCATTCTGACAATCCCACCGCTGTCATCCACAGCATCCTCATTGTCCACCTTCTTTTTCATTCCATCCTCCTCCTCATAATTCTGCTACTCATACTTATCACTCTCCAAATATTCTCCTTCCTCATCTTCGTCATCATCAATGTCATCCAGTCCTTTCCTCACCTGCAACTCGAGACAGTATACAACTGAGCTGTTGTGGGTTGAGGTTCTTGCTCAATGAAACAATCGTGGAAGATCGGAGGTGCTGTGATTTGAAAGACTTAACCATGAAAGCCCAAAGACTTAACCATGAAGTCACCACTTCATTATCATTCTCCTGCCTCCTCATCTTCATCCTTCTTCTTGCTCTCCTCTTCTTCCTCATCATTATCTATCCTCTTTCTTATCCAGACCACACTGTAACATAATATACTGCTTGCTTTATGATTACACCTATTCATTCCATTATGACTTTGAAAACAAACACTTTTAAGCATGCACTTAGTGAGAAGGCTTCTTAATTTAGAGATATTAATGCTCGTATGGGTGTTAGAGTTGTGGGAGTGCTAACAGAGCTGTAGAATGGAAGCGGAGAGTTTAGTTCACACTGTATCTGGCATTTCAGACAGCACAAAAGCGAGAACTAACTAAACCATTCACACTAACAGGGTGGAAAATATGGCAAAGACTCAGTTCCGCGTTAGGGCTAGGAAACAAAAACTGCACTCAAATACGTATTCCTGATTGAGGTCTAAATGCCCAAAAATGGCTTATCCAAATAAAATATTGAGAAGTCTAACACCCTAGCATGGTGGTTAACAACATACAGCACTTCAAAGCCAGTTTTCTCAAGTTGCTGATGTTAAAGCACGTACTGAATAAAGTGTTTGATTTGATTTAATTTCACTACATCAGTTTCAAATCAGACTCTAGAAAAATAATGTATTTAAAGATAATGTAAATCTAATAGTACATACCAGTTATAAACAGGTCCTTAAATGCAAAAGATATTATGTGTACAGTCAAAAAATATCAAATATTAATATAAATTGCAAATTAAATTTGAAAGTGTATGCACTCTATTGTACATGCAAAAGATGTACTACATCACTAACATCTCTCTAAACCAGTGCAAGCTTGAGTTGACCTGCTTGTAAATAGATTGAACTGTCATATTAACCTGATCCTCACTCACCCCTACTTGGAAGGTCCCTATGAAGTAATCGAGGTTCGCCTGGATGAAGCTGATGTTCTGAAGACCGAGCTGTGAGCTTCTGTCTCTCGCTCTAACCAGAGACTCTTCTTTGTTTTCTATAAGGATTACCTAAAGAATTTAAAGCAGATAATATAGAGTCAGAAATTATTCAGACTTTACCTTTACTTGTCTCACATTGTATTGTGTTGTGGATTTGATTTTGAATGGATATAATCGCCATTTTTACACATCAATCTACACTCAATCAATTGCCCATAATGATGAAGTAAAAACATGTTTTAGCAATTTTCAAAAATTAATCAAAGATAAAAAAAAAAATGAAATCCCTTATCCATAAAAGTATTCAGACCCTTTGCTCTGGCACTCCAAATTGTGGTCAGGTGCATCCTGTTTGCTTTAATTATCCTTGAGATGTGTCTAGAACTCAATTGGAGTCCACCTGTTGCAATCTGAATTGACTGGACATAGTTGGGAAAGGCACACACCAGGGCTTATAAAGGCCCACAATTGACATGGCATTGTCAGGACAAAAAACAAGCCATGAAGTCCAAGGAACTGTCTGTGGATCTCCACAATCAAATAGTGACAAGGCATAGGTCAGGGCAAGGATATAAAACAATTTCTAAGGATTTGAGTGTTCCCAGTGTCCTCAATAATTGTGAAATGGAATAAGCTTGGCACTACCTTGAACCTTCCTAGAGCTGGCCAAATTGGGCATCTGGGAAAGAAGGGCCTTGGTCAGGGAGTTAAGAAAGAACCCAACAATCACTATAAAAGCGCTCCAAAAGTCCTGTGCAAAGATGGTAGAAAATGTTGTATGGCCAATCATCTCTGCAGCACTCCATAAATAAGGCATTTGTGGCAGAGTGGCAAGACGAAGCCAGTGTTGAGTAAAAGGCATATGACGGCATAAAGGACTCACTGGTCTGATAGCACAAAAACTGAACTCTTTGGGCAGAACAGCAAAAAAGCAATCATATCACCTGGTTAATACCATTCCTACGGTGAAACATGGTGGTGGCAGCATCATGCTATGGGGGTGCTTCTCAGCAGCACGGACAGGGAGACTGGTAACAATTGAGGACAGTTCACCTTTCAAAACAACAATGACCCTAAGCATACAGCCAAAATACTGGAGTGGCATCAGGGCAAGTCTCTGAATGTCTTTGAGTACCCCAGCCAAAGCCCAGACTTGAACCCCATCGAACATCTGTGGAGAGACCTGAAGATGGCAGTTCACAGATGCTCTCCATCCAATCTGACGGAGCTTGAGAAGATCTGCCATGAAGAATGGGATAAACTGCCCAAATCCAGGTGTGCCAAGATTGTAGAGACATATCCAAGAAGACTTGTAGCTGTAACTGCTGCCAAAGGGGCTTCTACAAAGTACTGAATAAAGGGTCTGAATACTTTTGTGAATAATAGATTTCAGTTTTTGGTTTTTAATTCATTTTCGAAAATCTCTAAAAACATGTTTTCACTTCATCATTATGGTGTCGATTGATGGGTAAAAATGTCAATTATATCACTTACTTGTACAGCAATTAAAAGGGTCTGAATACTTTCAGAATCCACTGTATATACAGTACTGTGCAAATGTTTTAGGCAGGTGTGAAAAAAATGCTGTAAAGTAAGAATGCTTCAAAAATAGACATGTTAATAGTTTATATTTATCAATCAAACTTGAGTCAACAGAAGAAAAATCTACATCAATTCAATATTTGGTGTGACCATCCTTTGCCTTAGGCAGTCTCAGTTGTTTCTCTCTCCTCATGTAATCCCAGACAGACTTGATGATGTTGAGATCAGGGCTCCGTGTATATACTGTCTGTGTGTGTGTGTGTGTGTGTGTGTGTGTGTGTGTGTGTGTGTGTGTGTGTGTGTGTGTGTGTACAATTTTCTCCGATCACTGACATCAATGCCAGCTGAGTGAGTGAATGCATAAGCCCAACACGTCACTGAGCCACCTGAAGGGAAATACTCCAGCCTCCACTTTGGGCAGACATGTGTAGAATTTCATCTTCGTCTCGGCTACGGCCGAACAAAAGTAGAAAGCGATGCTGAACTTACCCGACACTGAGGAAGTGTGTGTGCCAAAACAATCCCAACATGGCCCTGAAATGAAACGCACAAACAAAAGAAGAAAGTCTCAAGATGCAGCTTTCAAAGTACCATCAGATCAAAGGCTGGCCATCAGAGCTGAGCTCCGTCCATCAGAGTATTGCTCTGTGAGCCTCAACACTTGTGAACTCCACATGAAAGCCTGAATCCAGACATGGCTGCTGTGTACGGCATAACAAATGCACACGAGTACACGAAGGTCTGTGTGTGTACATGTGTCTCACACACACACACACACACACTATACAATGTGAGAGAAATAATATACACTCACTGTCCACTTTAACCAGAACACCTGTACACCTGCTCATTTATGCAGTTATCCAATCATCCAATCATATGGCGGTAACAGCACAATGCATAAAATCATGCAGATATAGGTCAAGATCTTCAGTTAATTTTCACATCAAACACCAAAATGGGGAAAAGTGTGATCTCTGTAACTTTGAAAATGCCATGGTTTTTGGTACCAAATGGGCTGGTTTGAGTGTTTCAGAAAATGCTGATCCGATGGGAATTTCACACACAAATAGACATTAGATTTGTTTGGGACAAATGGTTTGAAATTTTAAGAGAACTGAATAAAAGGTCCTTCTCGACTACCGTCAAGTGGATATTCGGCAGATGTGAGTAAAAACAGTAAAACTAAACTACAAAAGCTAAACTACACACTACACTGCCTTTCTACACAACAGGCAAGATTAAATAAATTTTCCAAACCTTTCCGGTACAATATATTTATGGTTTCTTAACACAGGGGTGTCAAAGTATGGTATAAGCAGAAAAGGCTATTTTTGACCAAAACCTGTTTTTCTTTTTTGGTCGGAATTCAGCAACAGCAACAAGTTGGCTGGCTATGTGTTGGCGAGAAGTTTGCTAGCAATAACCTGATATTATCTCAGGTTAAGATAATTCCAACTGAGATAATAAAGATATCAGCTATTATGGACTGATTTAAAATCATAAATGAATAAAATCATTTATGATGTAAATATAATGACTTCTAATAATCTACAAATAATTCCCTTTTTTATATGAAATAAAAAATATTATTGTTATTATTGGAATGACTGTTAGATGGACAGGACTGGAGGCTATGAATAATGGCTAGTATGAACAGGGCTGTAACCAGGAACAAAGTTTTAGTGAGGTCCAACCAAGGAAGTCTTCACATAGTATTTCAGTGGTTTCATTTTCCTGTATAACAGCATATGGAGAGACATTTGCTTTATGCCACTTGTATCCATAGTTTCATCAGCCAACACTTTGCTTTGTGTATTCTTCTGGCTGCATCATTTCTCACTGCAGCCTTATAACATGCTATGAGCTTATTTTGAACATCCTTTAGGATGAACAATTTTAGGAGGTCCTGATAATGCCAGCTGTCCTCATAAACACTCATTTACATACTGTATGGCTAAACGCTGGTGGACACCTTACCATTACCATTAATATGTGCTTTTTGAACACACTCCCTCTTTCCTGTTATAATAACCTCCACTCTTACAGAAAGGCTTTCCACTAGATTTTGGAGTGTGGCTGTAGGATATGTGATCATTCAGCCACAAGAGCATTAGTGAGGTCAGGCACTGATGTTAAGTGAGGAGGTCTGGGGTGTATTCGGTGTTCCATGGTAGCCTATAATATGTGCGTTGCATACCTCTCAACAAGTTAAAATCTGGCACTGTAATATATGATTTCGTTATCATTCACATTTTCACAGACAGCTCTGACTTACTCCTCCACTACAGAAGTCCACTATAGTATGATCAGGACCAGTCAGCTCCTTCACCATGGCGACCAGGTTGTTCAGCTGCTGCCGCTTGCGTACAGCTCGAGTGTCTGACATCTTACCTGAGAACAACAAATCCAAAGTTTAAAAAATAAAGACAATTTTTCACAGCCTTCTTTGCTCCTATTTACCAAGGGTGCCAATATTAATGGAGGGCACTGTATACTTTAAGGCAAAAACATTGGGCCAAGGTTCTTTCTGCCACAAATGTGTTATTTAATGTTAGAACTCACTTACATGTTAATACACTTTATATAGCTTGTTGACTGCCAGTCATCATCTGTGGAAAACCATTAAACCTGAACAATACTCATATGTTGATGTCTGCCAAGTTTACCCTCAAATTCAATTCAATTCAGTTTTATTTGTATAGCGTTTTTAACAACGGACATTGTCCCAAAGCAGCTTTACAGAAATATATAAATTCAGATTTTAAATGTATGAATTTATCCCAAATACTTCCTTATGTGAAAAAAATCCCAAGTAAAATCTATTCCACATTAACATATGTTGGATTTTGATTCAGCCTTCGTTTGTTAAGTTTTTATTTATTACAAAATTAAAATACTTAATAAATTTCATGCACATTTTGCCCATTTTTCCATATATATAAAACACTTGTGGGTGTGCTGTTATAGGAAAATAATCAATGATGGGGTCATGTGATATGGCCCAACGCACAAAGGACCTCCCCAAAGTTGATTTTTTCCAATAATGCCATGTACCAAAAGTGTTATTCCTCTTATACCACAGCAATTTTCTAATAATTACAATTGTTGATTTATTAAAGAATGGCACGTCATACTTTGTAACCATTTATAGTTATATTTAATGTTGTGGAATGTCTGCGAAACAAGTTAGTTCCTGTTTTCATGTATATTATAGCAGCTATAAACAGGCAACCCCTCATCAGCGTTATTTTTTTCCTCCAAGTAAAATAAGACAAAAAACAAACAAACAAAAGCTTTACATTTTACTCAGAAACCAAAAAGCACAAAGTTTCCTGTCCTGAAGACTTTCTCATGGCGGAAAACCTAAAGCTACAACTTTACCTCTGACAGTTACAAAGCACTGACTGGGGTCTCCTTCCATAAATGTTAAATAAATAATAATAAAAAAAAACCCATATAATTAGAACAGAAACAATACCATTAGAACCTGTGATATGTCTTGCAGACGTAAAGGTCAGAGCTGCTCTTATAGAAAATTATTCAACACCTTCTGTCTGATCAGAATTGAGAATTCAGCAACTATGTGGTATAAATAATAATAGTGCAAGAGTAGTTAATTAGAGACCAGATGTATAAATGTACAGTTGTACAATGTACAATGCAGAGAGCAATGTAGAGATCAGCAAACAATCTGCCTGTAGCTTCTACTCCACTTCTACACACATGCCCATGGCCACTGAGAAACATCTCATTTATACTACACAAAAGGAAGTAAATGATCCTTTTCTGAAGTCAAGGTAGGGCTTCATTTTTTCAATACTTCATGGCCCCATCGCGCCCATAGCAATCTAGATTATGCGCCCAGAGAAAAGTTAAAAATGACACATTTCCTATATCACTCAATCATCCATAAGTGAAAATGAAGGCGGCATCACATTATCATCTCCCGAGTCACACATCTGATCTATCTCCATTTCCTTCCTCAACCTGAAGAGCATTCTCAGGGTGCACTATAATATAAATCACAGTGTGGATAGAGGACAGTGGGCAGGGAAGACATGCCAAACAGAGCAATAATTATACAGTGAAAAATGAAGAAGTAGCAGCTGTGGCTGAAACGCAAGCTAATAAAACAACCAAGAGATAGTGGAGCGGTTTCTTCAATAGACATCATAGCTGAGAAACAAATAACCAGGACTTGAGTAGAGATTGGATGTGAGGGGATGCAGTTCCCACAGTTAAAAAACAAACAAACAAACAAACAAACAAAAAAAACAGGCACAAATCCACAAAACAGGCTCTTATAAAACTATTAACCTTATTTCTCTTCACTCTTGAAGGATCATTAACCTGGAGATAATCAGAAATCCTAAATTTTTTAGATTTAGGTCCCTAATGAGCAACCCTGAGTCAACAGTGGCAAGGAAAATCTCCCTGGTGGAGAAACCATAAGAGAGAGGATCCAGACCTAAATAGAAAGTAAGGATAACGAGAATGGCACAGTAACTCAGATAACCACTCCATACAACCATGGTGAGCAGAAAAGCATGTCAGAAAGCACAATAATAAATAAATAAAGATAGGTTCCTGGTTTGAACCTGAGCTCAGGTTACTGTCTGTCTAGAGTTCTCCCACAACTTATCCCAGTGTCCATGTGGGTTGCCTCTAGGTTCTCCACTTTCTTTTTCTCCCACCTTCCAAAAACATGCATGGAGGTTGATTGGCAACACTAAATTACATATGTGTGCATGGTGGCCTGTGATGAACTGGTGTCCCAGTCAGGGTGTATTCCAGCTTCATGCCCAGTATTCCCAGGATAGACTCCAGATCCAACGCATCCCTGAGCAGGATTAAGCGCTTAATGAAGATGTATGAATGAATGATTTAGGGAAGATGTAAAATATATGGTCAATCAGAGAATTGTTTCTAATCTCCATTTGACCACAAACCATCACAAACTTGCCTAAACTAAGGTTTCTTTTTGTTTCCAGGCCAATGGTGTTAAGCATATCCCAATCTGTGAGAAATAATTAATCTGCGAGAAATAATTAATCTGTAAGAAATAATTAATCTGTAAATAATTAATGCAGTACAGAAGCTTTTACCATGCATCATGCAAACGTTTCAACCTTCAGAACAAGCAAAACAGACACTACAAAAAGATCTGTGAACTTTTTCTTAAAAAGAAAAGCCATCTGAAGATGCCCAAGTTAAATTTTACATTAGTGAGGCTTCTAACTGGATTTTTGCTATCTGGTATTTGATTTCTTCTATCGGTTTTTGCTAAGAAGAAAAAGCTTGCTGAACTGACAATGAACGGGATGCAAACAAAGAATAAGACAGTTCTACTTAAAAAAATGTATACAGCCTTCTGTTTCCCTCAGAAGTAAACACATAACTGCTACCAAGTGCAGAGTTAGTAGGCCTTGAGAACATACTATATGCTATTAAACGGAAAAATTGATTTGGAATAGGCATGTGTGCAAGATAACATCATCACACACCAGGCATATGCCAACAATAATAAACCATTTATTTAAACTGATTAGATGGCTAGCACTTTGTCATGATTGGTTGATTGTTGGAGGTCCATATAATTAGTTTTTCCCCCATTTATAAACCCTCCTTTGAGCCTTCTCCTTTGAGCTAATAATTTATTACATTTAAGGAAAGTTGTCAAATATTAGCAAAAATGTTCTGATTTAATACCACCATGCATGTGAGGGCAGGATTGTTACCACCACCTTCACACTGGCAAACTCTACATCTCCTGCAAATTCGGAATCATACGTGATGGAGCATTTAATAAAAGTGGTTTCTCATCAGAGAGGTGAGAGACGGAACATTTTAACGCTCAGCTCAAGCATCTCTAATGATGTTTATTAATAATTGTGTATGCAAGATCACAAAATAGCCATGGCGTCTGGCCTAGGCAGTTTGATTCGACAGACGTATTCCAAACCACGGCTTCGCTCCCCATGGCAGTCTGTGATTGGCAGTAAAATGGGACATTTAAAAGTTAGCAAACAAGGTCTAAACAAGCAAAATGACACTGTATCCAGTGAGCTTTCAGAAAGTGGATACTAGGGAGATGGAGGTTTGGCGGCATTTAATGAATAATGAGTGTGTGGGGTATTAGTGGAGATGCCAAGTTGGAGTGTGAGACACAAAGTTGGAGAGTTAAAATAGAAAAGAGGCAATCCCCAATGCCTGCCAATTCAACTCAACCAGGAACATAACACATTAGCATGGATCAGCGCCCAGTCTCGTAGAGGAAGCAGGATGTATGGAATACAGAAATACATTGGGGGGAAAAAAGTATTTGATCCCCTGCTGATTTTGTACGTTTGCCCATTAACAAAGAAATTATTAGTCTATAATTTTAATGGTAGGTGAATTTTAACAGTGAGAGACAGAATAACAACAAAAAAATCCAGAAAAACGCATTTCAAAAAAGTTATAAATTGATTTGCATTTTAATGAGGGCAATAAGTATTTGACCCCTTCGACTTAGTACTTGGTGGCAAAACCCTTGTTGGCAATCACAGAGGTCAGACGTTTCTTGTAGTTGGCCACCAGGTTTGCACACTTCTCAGGAGGGATTTTGTCTCACTCCTCTTTGCAGATCCTCTCCAAGACATTAAGGTCATTTTCAATGCCCTGGTTGAGGGAAGGAGGTTCTCACCCAAGATTTGACGGTACATCGTCCCTTTGATGCGGTGCAGTTGTCCTGTCCCCTTAGCAGAAAAACACCCCCAAAGTATAATGTTCCCACCTCCATGTTTGATGGTGGGGATGGTGTTATGACTTAGGGTCATAGGCAGCATTCCTCCTCCTCCAAACACGGCGAGTTGAGTTGATGCCAAAGAGATCTGACCACACCTGACCACAACACTTTCATCCAGTTCTCCTCTGAATCATTCAGGCAAACTTCAGATGGGCCTGTACATGTGCTTTCTTGAGCAGGGGGACCTTGCAGGCACTGCAGGATTTCAGTCCTTCACGGCGTAGTGTGTTACCAATTGTTTTCTTGGTGACTATGTTCCCAGCTGCCTTGAGATCTTTAACAAGATCCTCCCGTGTAGTTCTGGGCTGATTCCTCACTGTTCTCATGATCATTGAAACTCCACGAGGTGAGATCTTGCATGGAGCCCCAGACGTTTCTTCCATTTGCGAATAATCGCACCAACTGTTGTCACCTTCTCACCAAGCTGCTTGTCGATGGTCTTGTGGCCCATTCCAGCCTTGTGTAGGTCTACAATCTTGTCCCTGACATCCTTGGACAGCTCTTTGGTCTTGGCCATGGTGGAGAGTTTGGAATCTGACTGACTGATTGCTTCTGTGGACAGGTGTCTTTTTATAGGTAACAAACTGAGATTTGGAGCACTCCCTTTAAGAGAGTGTTCCTAATCTCAGCTCATTACCTGTGTAAAAGACACCTGGGAGCCAGAAATCTTGCTGATTGATAGGGGATCAAATACTTATTTACCTCATTAAAATGCAAATCAATTTATAACTTTTTTGAAATGTGTTTTTCTGGATTTTTTTGTGGTTATTCTGTCTCTCACTGTTAAAATACACCAACCATTAAAATTATAGACTGATAATTTCTTTGTCAGTGGGCAAACGTACAAAATCAGCAGGGGATCAAATACTTTTTTCCCCCCCACTGTATAAAACAGAATGAGGAAAAAAAAATGGAGGGAAATATAATCAATTCTTCAATGCACTGCGATTCTCTGCTTATGCTCATGCAATTTACAACCCCAATTCCAAAAAAGTTGGGATGCTGTGTAAAATGAAAATAAAAACAGAATGCAAAAAACTAGAATAACAGAGTTGGAAAAGTGATCAGTCCGATGATTTAATACTTCGCAGAGCCACCTTTTCTTTAATTCCAGCCATCAGTCTGTTTGGATATGTCTCTATTAGCTTTGCACACCTAGAGTGGGGAATATTTCCCATTCTTCCTTGCAGAATTGTTCGAGTTCAGTCACATTTCGTTGTGAGTTGCGATTGACCACTGTCTTCAAGTCCATCCACAGATTTTCAATTGGATTTAGGTCAGGGCTCTGACTTGGCAACTCAAGGACATTTACCTTCCTATCCTTAAGCCACTGTGTAGTTTTTTTGGCGGTGTGTTTAGGGTTGTTGTCGTGCTGGAAGATGAACCACCTGCCCATCTTCAGCTGTCTAGCAGAGGGCCACAGGTTTTCCTCAAGAATTTGGGTGTACTTGGCAGCATCCATTTTCCCTTCAATCCTGACCAATTCCCCAGTCCCCGCTGAAGAGAAACACCCCCACAACATAATGTTGCCACCACCATGCTTCACAGTAGGTATGGTGTGTTTTGGGTGGTGCGCTGTGTTTGTTTTTTGCCAAACATAACGCTTGCAGTTCAGTCCAAAAAGTTCAATCTTGGTCTCATCTGACCATAAAACCTTTTGCCACATGGCATTAGAATGTTCCAAATGTTTTTTTGCAAAGCACAAAAGAAGAGGCTTCTTTCTTGCCACCCTGCCATACAGGCCAGCTTTGTGTAAAGCTTGTGAGATTGTTGTCACATACACAGACCGACCAATCTCTGCCATAAGGACTTGTAAGTCCTTCAAAGTTGCCATTGGCCTCTTGGTAGCTTTCCTGATCAATATCCTCTGGCTCGGTCATCCAGTTTGGAGGGACGGCCCAATCTAGGCAAGGTGTTGTTGGTGCCATATACTTTCCACTTCTTAATAATGCTCTGAACGGTACTCAGAGGGATAGTTAAAGCCTTTGAAATCTTTTTGTATCCTTCTCCAAGCTTGTGCCTTTGCACAACTTTGTCCCGGAGCCCTTTTGAAAGCACCTTTCCAACCATGGTGTATTCTTTGCGTTGCCATGCACTACTAGTAATGGAATCATCATGGAACAGTCGGTTTTCTTATGAAGTAATCAAAACCACTGTAATTGATGTCAGGTGGGGGGCAATTAGCTTGGTGTGTGATCTGGGAAGTCGCTGGCTGTACCTGAGCAAGTCTATAATGCTTACTCTAAAGGGCTGATCACTTATCCAAACCAGGTATTTCACTAATTAAATTTTGATAACTGTTCAGAATTTTTAAAAATGTTATTTCCACTTAGATCTTGGGGTTATAATGTGTAAATACAGCTGGCAAAAGTTAGATTTAATTTATTTTAATTTCCAGGGTGTAATGTGACAAAAGGTAAGGATTTTGACAGGGTATGATGACTTTCTATAGGCACTGTATCAAATGTTTAAACTGAGTAAATGTACCATTTTAAGAAAAAAATAAGGTAATTTTTTAATTTGATGGCCGCAACACCTCTCAAAAAAGTTGGGACGGGGGCAACAAAAGGCTGGAAAAGTAAGTGTTACTAAAAAGAAACAGCTGGAGGAACATTTTGCAACTAATTAGGTTAACTGGCAACAGGTCAGTAACATGACTGGGTATAAAAGGAGTATCTTAGAGAGGCAGAGTCTCTCAGAAGTGAACTTCGTTTTGATAAGAGTATCTTTGCCTCATGTCGCACCACATCGCACCACCCCAACATTTATTATTTTTCTTGTAACAGCTTACATTAAGCAACAGGAACATCAACATCGTATGATGGCTATTAGGAATTAACCAAATAAGTATGACGCAAACTGAGCAGACTTCAATACCGTATTAGTCCTTGACATATAATTATAATATGGCAATAAACTGTATCATAAATTAAATGTTTTTATTGATTCAACTTTTCCTATAACAGTAGACACAAAAGTCAGTTTAAGAAACTCGTAATACAAAAAAACGTTTTTGCCTTCAAATCTGTTTTTTCTTCTTTTTCTTTTATTTGAGCAACCTTCATTCTGACAGGACTAATACATATACAAAATTTTTCATGATGATTAAAAATATATTGTACAAGCAGGAAGTGGTTTATGATGCATAAAGAATTGATTTATAATTGTAGCACAGCCCCCTTGAATCGTATTTGAGCCAAAGGAAGGCAAAAAGAAAAAAAAAAAAGAAAAAAAAAGGCAGTCCTGAATTTGCAGGCTTAGCCCGGCAATTATCACTCTATTAGAAATAGAGAGAGGAGAGAATCACGGATTGAAACAGGAACGTAAATGCTCATTGTGCTGTTTAAGCCTTTTAAGCCTTTTGGAGTGGCCGAGGAATTCTGCACCTGAGTGAGTGAGTGCATATATTTTTTTTTTTTGTGTGTGTGTGTGTGTGTGTGTGTGTGTGCACGTGTGTTTTCCATTGCCCGCTTTCCACTCGGGACACAGGCAGTGAGAAACAGACCTTCTACAGACATCAGCATGCACGTCTGACTCACTTCACCTGTGGGTGCGTGAGCTTCAGCAGAGTGTGAGTCAGATGCATGCTGATAATTTATACCAATCCCAAAAACCTTACTTACAGCGGCTACATCAAGCCTTACTGCATTTTACCGCCTCATATTTAGGGCTTGTCAAATTGAAGGAAAAAAACCACAACAACAGGATGTAAATTTTACACTGTATTAGCTGGAGAAGCTTAATTCATTAAACATTTATTTCCAATTATTTTTTTAACAAATTACTAGAGCAGATGGGCTTTTGACAGCACACATTGTGCAGCTAATGTAGAATAATAAGGTTACAACAATAAGATAGCAATTAACCACACATTAGCATGATTCATCAAATGGTTTCAGAATAACAGCTATTTTAAATGTCACTTCACTGCTAAACCCTATACAAATTTGGTCAAATTTTCAGAAAATTATTCGGAAATTTCTTCAATTTTGCAGCAGGGCAGGGTATCATATGATACTATGTATGATGTACTCTCATATGATACTAGAAGTAAACACAATGCTGTTTAATTCTCAAATCTGATTGGTCAGAAGGTGCTGATTAATTTTCTATAAGCTCTAACAGTAATGTTGGCTGTAATTCAAAGGACAGGTTTAGATTTATTCGCTCGTCCTAATACATTATTGTTGCTATAGTAACAGCTCATTCGAAGGGATGTTGTGGATGCACCACATAATGTAACAATAATAATAAACAAATAAAAAACATGTTATTTAACAATGTAGAATCATTGATATGGTAAGTTTTCTGTAAGAAGACATTTATTTAACATTTACAGAAGGAGTCTCCAGTGTCAACACTTTGAAACATTTTTTCAATTACAACTTCGAGAGAGAGAGAGAGAGAGAGAGAGAGAGAGAGAGAGAGAGAGAGAGAGAGAGAGAGAGAGAGAGAGAGAGAAGAGAAGCTGGTGAGGGAATGAATGTTTACAGCTGCTACAGTTGCAATCAAAATTATTGAACCCCCATTGCAAATCAGGTTTATTGTCAAAATTTACAGACTTTCAGCTGTTTGCAATAAACAAATCAAACAAAAGCAATTGAAATAGCTCAACAAAATGAATGCTTCAAGTGGTTTCCCCAAATTCAACTGAAAATGCAACTTATAATGACTTCTCCAGTCTCAAAATTATTCAAGCCCTTCATGGAAGGATCTTTAGTACTTAGTAGAGCACCCTTTTGCTGTTATGACCTGCTGCAAACGAGATGCATAGCCAGACACCAGCTTCTGGCAGCGTTCCTGAGGAATCTTAGCCCATTCCTCATTAGCAATAGCCTCCAGTTCAGTAATATTCTTGGTTTTGCGTGCTGCAACCACCTTCGTCAAATCCCACCAGAGATTTTCTATGGGGTTCAAGTCAGGTGACTGTGATGGCCCTGTAGAATCTTCCAGGACAACCAAGCCTTGGTGGAATTTGAGGTATGCTTGGGATCATTGTCCTCTTGGAAGGTTCAGTGATGCCCAAGCTTCAGCTTCCTCACAGATGGCATGACGTTTTCTCGATTTCCTGATACTTCAATGAATCCATCTTGCCTTCCACACCCTGCAGGTTTCCAGTGTCAGAGGATGCAAAGCAGCCCCAGAGCATCATTGAGCCACCACCATGCTTGACTGTGGACAGAGTGTTCTTTCTTCATTCTTCTTTCTCCAGACATACTGCTGATCCATCGTGCCAAAAAGTTCCAGTTTTGCTTCATCGCTCCACAGAACAGAATCCCAAAACTTCTGTGGCTTATTTATATGATTTTGAGCCGACTTGTGCTTTTGGGTCAGTACTAGTGTACGTCTTTGAGTTCTGGCATAGAAACCTTCCGCGTTTAGTATGCACCATACTGTGCTCACTGAAACCTCACTGCCTGTGGCCTCCAAGTCTTGCTGCAGGTCTTTTACAGTCACTCAAGGGTTTTTCACAGCCTGCCTTCTCAGAAATCTGGTTACAGCCATTGATAGCTTCCTTTTTCTGCCCCATCCAAGTATTTAATGTATTTTCTGGCCCCTAGCCAGTTCAGGTATTTCATATGTTCCAGCTCAAGCACACCTGGTGCAACTAATGAAGCCCTTGATTAGTTGCATCAATTGTGCTTGAGACAACACCTGTTTTGCATATTTGTGCTGTTGTGAGGGATTCTATTCAGGGGGTTGAATAATTTTGAGACTGGAGAAGTCATTATAAGTTGCATTTTCAGGTGAATTTGGGGAAACCACTTGAAGCATTCGTTGTGTTTAACTATTTCAATTGCTTTTGTTTGATTTGTCCATTGCAAACAGCTGAAAGTCTGTAAATTTTGACAATAAACCTGATTTGCAATGGGGGTTTTGATTTTTTGATTGCATCTGTATAACGTAAGTGATAACAGAAACTAAGTTGTTCGCAGACATTCCGCAACATTAAATGTATCTATAAATGACACTGACAACTTAAAAATTTTACTTGTTGGCAAATCACTGTAGTATAAGAAAAATGAAAACACTTTGGTACATGCTGTTATAGGATAATAATTCACTTTGTGGTGGTAACAGACCTCTGAGACCCAGTCATTGATTATTTTCCTATAATAGAATGCCCTGCTATGTTTTAATCCTCACTTAGCATTTGTGTTGAATCTATAGCTTCACATGTTTTTAGAGATGCACCGATCGACCGGCCAGGGACCGGAATCGGCCAATTTTCCGCATGCTCGGCCCGGACCGGTGACCGGCCGGTCAGTCTCACGTCTTTCCGATTCCGAGCCGGTCCGTGTTGTTGCCAGCAGCACAGGCAATAACATCACAGCCACGCTCACAGCCGCATGTAAACATGTAGGCAAAAACATGAAAACCCATTGACCTACTGGAGGATCAACAAAGATCGTTTCCCTGCGCTTGCTCCACTTGCCCGAGCCTATACCTCTCTGCTCCATGTACAAGCGTTGAAAGTGATGGCTTATTCAGCTTGGCTGGACGTGTGATAGATGAAAGGAGAAACCGATTATCAGGTGACAAGGCAGAGATGCTTCTGTTTCTGAAGAAAAACTTGCCATTAATGCTCAAGTACACATATGTTGGCAACAAAGAAAAGGTGCCTTGTGTAACGCTTTACACAGAGAGGCCGGATAGCCTGAATGGTTGTAGCCAGGTGTAAGCAAAACTCACGTATCTGATATTTCACAGTGGTTTATTATCAGCGTTGTCGATCCCCCGCACACATGGGGCAGTTTGCAAAACACTCCACTAACAACTGCGTTACTGAACATAAATAAAACAGGGCAAAGAGCAACAGAAATATAACCAGGCTTTACATGCATACATGCGATGATCATAGCTCGCGCTCCGTCTACCGACTGCGTTCCACCTTAAAGGAGCAGTAACTAATTCTACTTGTTACACTTGTTATTTAATTATTAGCCACTGCACCTATTAATATTTGGAAGAGTATTGTACACTTCAGTTTTGTTCATAGGCTTGTAATCTTTGGACTTTTGTGAGACGAGTAAAAAAGAGAAAACAGTCAATTTATAAACATAGTGGAAAATGATATCTGTTTTGTTATATAAAGTAACTCATTTTCAGTTAATTGTTATTTCTACCTCTTTCCAGTCACAGAGCACTTTATTTTGAGAGTTGTTTAAGTGAGAGAAGATCCTGCAACTTAGTGCAGTTTGGGGGAAATTGTAATGTTTAATAATTCTTTTATTATGAAAATAAAATTTTGCATTGAAGAAAAGTAGATTTTTGTTTGTATATGCTGTCAATTATAGTTCTTAGAAAGAAAATCGGAATCGGCAAAAATCGGTGTCGGCAGGTCACACTTACAAAAAAATCGGAAATCAGAATCGGCCAAAAAAATTGCAATCGGTGCATCTCTACATGTTTTCCTCCTTTTCAGTGTTAAATCATTTATATTTATATGATGACACTTCAAGTATCGTGATATGATATTTTCGTATCACCCACCCCTGTTTTATATCACAGTATTTAGTTACAAATCCAGTGGTTCAACAAAGTACCAAATTGAACTGGTGCATTGCAAACCACTTTTCAAAATCTATCACTGAAGCAAGTGCTTATGCAAACATGCTATTTCCAGCATTGTTCTTAAGGGACTAGCAGTACAACAGTGCCCTGCAGCTCCTGTGCATTTGGCATTGGGCCATTCGCTTTTACATTCGCTTTCTCTCTAAAAGCTAAGACTAATGTTCTTTAGGTCTGAAGTCTCAGAAGCGACGTGGAGGATTAGTCAGACCTGCATCCACAGAGCACACAAACATTATTTTTGTCTCCTCAGGATTAGAGGCATGTAGAGCTCTGTCAATGCAAACCAGGAGGACAAGAACGTGTGCATACCTGTGCCAACAGGAACCTTATATAATTAACTTTATTAGACAGCCATAACTGCAGCTCTGTCTCCATCCAGCTCATCAAGCTTTAACACCTTGTCAGATGCGAGATCGTGCCAGGTGCCGACTCAGTGGAGCACATAAATACCCATCACACGTTTGGGAGGAAGGCAGATTCAAGCATTAAATAAGACTGAGATCAGGAAAGTGGGTTCAAATGATCTTAACAGATTTAACTGGCCTGGATTACTGATTCAAGCACAGCCAGGTTCAGTACATTTTTTCAGTCAGAGGAAATAAGTATTTGGATACTTTTTGTTATTTAATATACATTGAGTGCATATATCCACTTTAAATTTACACACAATGTCTTTTGACTTTGAAACTTGAAACTGTGAACGAAAAAATGTGATGCATTCATAAGCATAAACAAAGATATGTTTAAAAAACACAAAAAACAGACACCACAATGTAATTGCCAACTGTCTGAGGCTTTGAGGCATTTACAGTAACAAGTAATTTGCTTTTTGCAGCATTGTGGTTTGATTTTGGCCCATTCTTCTTGGCAAATCATTTTCAATTCCCCAACGTTATGAGGGTCCCTCTGATAGACTCGCAATCTAAAAATTTTCCATGAATTTTCAATGGGATTCAAGTCAGGTGACAAGCAAGGCGGAGTTATTTTGGCTGTATGTTTGGGGTCATCGTCTTATCAAAATATCCATCTTCTTTCCAGATTTTTTCTTTCCATGAGTTTTTTGGCTGATGAGATTTAATTCTCTTCTCATATTTCCTGGTGCATTGGTCCGTTCATGTTTTCTTCAATCACGTGCAATGTCCCAGTACTGTTTGCAGACAAGCAGCCCAATATCACGATACTCCCACCACCACAATTCACTCTGGGTATGATTTTCTTGAGATAATCTTGGGAACCCTTCTTTCTCCAAACACCACAAGCTGAATTACTGGCAAAGAGTATTGTTCCCAAATTGTTCTAATTTGCCTAAATGCTTTTAGAATGTGCATCTCTGCGTTTCTGTTTTTGCAGAGGAGTTTTGCATGAGGTGTAGGAATGGAGATGATTGCGGTACAGTTCATTGCTTATGTCCCTCCGGGTAACTGTTGTTCCTGTTGCCCCATTAGGCGTATAACAACACGTCATGATGCAAAAAATGTGATGAAATGCATCATGGAAATGTGCGATTCACATTGTGGAAATCATTATTCTATTAATTATGCATGTTAATTATATAGCAAGGATGCTGGTCGTTGTTTTATGGAGAGCCTGCAAGATATGCACTTGTGAAGTCCCATCACAATGACCAACATGTATTATTATACGATTACATGACCATGTTATAATGGTTAAAAAGAGCTCTTCAGTAGCTTTCAAACGAGCATGGAAATAGGGCATTTTAGCCGACTTTGGAGCTCTATTTTTTGCTATGGAGCTCATTATGATCGTTTTCAAAGTCCCTAGGTCAGAAACTTTGTTTAAATCAAAATATTTGGGAGAATTTATAAATGTATTTATTCATTTTTAATATATGATGAACCTGTAGTAAATTCTGTTTACAATATTAAACCTCTGTTCATAGCAATTTTTTATTTATTTAGATAGTATACAGATTTTATACAGTTTTTTTTAGTTTCTTCATTTAAATATTGTTAATATATTATTTAAATTATAGTTATTTATTAAAGCAAAAAAAGTTATCCAATACCAACTGGGCCTGTGTGAAAATATATCTGCCTCCATAGTTACTAATTTCCCAAATCTATGAAACTTCATTCATAATGGGGTTCAGCTGGACTAGACGCAACGAGGCCTGATTACTGCAAATCCTGTTCAATCAAATCAACACTTAAATAGAACTTTTTCAACAGCATGAAGTTGGTTAAAAGGTCTTACCCACTAACACACTATGCCAAAGTTGAAAGAAATTCCAGAAATGATGAGGAAGAAGGTGATTGAAATACATCAGTCTGGGAAGGGTTACAAAGTTATTTCAAAGGCTCTGGGACTCCAAAGAACCACAGTGAGAGCCATTATCTCCAAATGGAATAAAACTCATCACAGTAGTGAACCTTCCCAGAAGTGGCCGACCTTCCAAAATTCTAAGAACAACATCAAATGAACAACAAGCCTCTCTTGCATCAATAAACTATCAGAAAGACATTGGGAAAAAATGGCATCCATGGAAGAGTGGTGAGGCGAAAACCACTGCTAACCCAGAAGAACATTAAGACTCGTCTGAATTTTGCCAAAACACACCTTGATGATCCTCAAAACTTTTGGGAGAATGTTCTGTGGATTGATGACTTGAAAGTGGAACTGTTTGGAAAACAGGGGTCCCATTACATCTGGCGTAAACCGAATTGCACAAAAAGAACATCATACCTACGGTCAAGCATGGTGTGATGGTGTAGGGATGCTTTGCTGCTTCAGGGCCTGGGCAACTTGCAATAATTGAGGGAAACATGAATTCTGTTCTTTACCAGAAAATACTAAAGGAGAATTTCCAGTCTGGATTATGGAGAAAGACAATGCTCCAAAGCATAGGAGTCCTAGTCCTGGAAGTAAGTGAAAGACGGGTCTCCAGTTATCGGAAGAGTTTGGTTGCAGTTATTGCTGCTAAAGGTGGCACAACCAGATTTTCTGTACTTTCAAGCACCACTGTGTGCATGTGTACAGTGCCCTCCACTAATATTGGCACCCTTGTTTAATGATCTTTTGTTTAAAAAATTTACAAAAATATTCTGCTCTCAAGGATGTCAAACAATTGCAAACACAACACAGGTTTATCTAAAAAAATAGCTTTGTTACATATAGGTGTGTTAATATTGTTAAACTTTGTTAAAAATAGGTGGTTATTATTATTTTTTGATAAACCTGTGTTTTGTTGGCAATTTGATATCCATGAAAGCAGAGTATTTTTGTGATTTGTTTTTTAACAAAAGATCAAAAGGATATATTATATATATATATATATACACACACACACACACACACACACACACACACACACACACACACACACACACACACACAGATTCTCGTTCATATAACCTCACATGGGTAAATTTGAAGTGGATAAGTGCGCAAGAATTATATTATATAACAAAAACAAGTGTCTGAATACTTACTTCACCTCACTGTAATCTGGTAAATAGTAGATGTGTTTTTAAGCCCCAGGGAACCCAAATCTATGATTGCTTTCTAAGTAGGGTGTTGGTCTTGTAGACATAAAATATGCAATGCACAGTATATGAATAATTGGTGACTTTCAGTGTCTGTATTTACTTTAACAGAAATTCACTCCATTTCAATTCATAGGCAGACACGCAACATAATCTAAGCCTAATAATAAAGCAATTAAATGTGCTGTTACTTAACGAAGGAAATTTTGTTGGTATGATGAAGTTTTCTGTAAGGAGATGGGAAAGTCTTTTTTGCATACCTGATGCAAACCTTCCACAAATATGTCACTATAAATGTAACTATAAATGGATAACAAGAATGATTTGTCATTCTTTAATTTAAAAAACCTATAATCATTGACAAATCGCTGTTGTGTAAGAGGAAGGTTTCTAAGGAGATTAATGTTAAATAAATACACCATACACAGAAGGATTAATTGTTGACTTTGCAGTGACTTTTCACTTTTCATTTACTTTAACAGAATTTCTCTCTGTGGTGTTCACATTTCAACAATCCGATAGACTCTGTGTCACCCTGTGAGGGAAAGCGAACTAGTGAGTAATGTCTAACCTACTGAGTGCTGCCTGCTGTAACAGTTCACACTAAGGTTGGTACCTATGCATGTGGGGTTGAACAACGGTGATGTGTTTAGTTTTGAGTGGAGCTACAGAGAAACCGGAAAGCACAAACTCATCTGTCCTGCAGACTTACCCATTTCAAAAAAGAAAACTTAGTGACACTGGAGACTCCTTCCATAAATGTTAAATAAAGGTCTCTTTATAGAAAACTTCACCGTATCAACATGTTCTTCTTTGTTAAATAACAATCTGTTTATTATTAGGCTTAGATCATATAGCACATCCACCATACAAGTCCCTGTGAATTAATTTTTCATTAATACTAATATTACAGATTTTACTTTAATAAAATTCATGCTGATTTAGAAGTCTGAAATATTTATACCATTACAGTTATGCTATAGATGAGTTATCTGATATGTAATATTCTAAAAACAAACATGCCAAATAAGACAACATTAATCTATCCCTGATGAAGTCATTTTAATACTCTGATACACCAAAAACAATGTCATAATTTAATACTATTAAAACAATTGTCCCCTTTTGCTCACTAATTCACTAAGACTTCATGTCATGGTGGTTCAAAGGTATGTCATGGACCATTTCCTCTGCGACTCAACAACAGCTTTCAAAGTAAGGAGACATACAAAGCCAAGTTCTAGAGGAATGCATGGTCAATAACTGACCAAATCTACTCTGTAATTTAAGGTCATTTTTGGTTTAAATTGTCCATCTCAAAGGGAACACCACAGAAAAGGATATAAAATTGGTTGGTTAAATCGAAAGCAAAAAAAAAATATATATATATATATATATATATATATATATATATATATATATATATATATATATATATATATATATATATACACACACACACAGTACTGTGCAAAAGTTTTAGGCACC
>CM042536.1:8151903-8176903 GCA_023630585.1 Cranoglanis bouderius
GCAATATCCTTGCCTGTGAATCCCTTTTTGTGCAAAGATGATGGCTGCACGTGTTTCCTTGCAGGTAACCATAGTTAACAGAGGAAGAACAATAATTTCAAGCACCACCCTCCTTTTAAAGCTTCCAGTCTGTTATTCTAACTCAATCAGCATGACAGAGTGATCTCCAGCCTTGTCCTCGTTAACCCTCTCACCTGTGTTAACGAGAGAATCACTGACATGATGTCAGCTGGTCCTTTTGTGGAAGGGCTGAAATGCAGTGGACATGTTTTTTTGGGATTAAGTTCATTTTCATGGCAAAGAGGGACATTGAAATTAATTGCAATTCATCTGATCACTCTTCATAACATTCTGGAGTATATGCAAATTGCCATCATAAAAACTGAGGCAGCAGACTTTGTAAAAATTAATATTTGTGTCATTCTCAAAACTTTTGGCCATGGCTGTACACTGGTGAATTTTATATACAAACTCTCTCCCTCCAGAATGTTTAATTTTAGCAGCAAGAAATCTGATTTGTTGTCAAAAGTGAAATGCTAGTTGCGCCGTCCACTGATAAACATTACTTTGGCAACCAGTAGGTGGAACGTATACTGGCCACTTCAGACTGCCGACTTGCAGCGATAAAATCACTGTATGTGTGAATGTACAGTTAGAAAACCATCAGGTGTGCTTATTATTATTATCCAACATTCTTTACCAATGTCGTTTCATTTGCTCTGTCACTTGCTTCTATGCTACATTGGATTGCATTTGACTGCCAATTTCCTCCCATTAAAACCTCTCTGGGCTTAAAGGCAAGTGCTTGTTTTAAATAGCTCGTCCAGGCACAATTGAAAAACGCAAGCCCTGGAGAGCTTTAAAAAAAATTATTCTGGCAAAACTGGAGGATCTATTGAGAATAGCAACGTTAATCTGATCTTAACATTACATACAAGTGTACCGTACTTGTTAAAATAACCCATATCACAAAGACGTTGATATTACTCCCTTGTAATATCACAGTGACGTGTAAAATGCAAGTTGAATGGTTTTCTCCTTAGTGTATACCAAAAATCACCATCCCGGAGGAAGCGATAAGGGGAAGCCTGAACGAAGGGCAATTCAGCGTTTAACACACTACCCTGAGCAATCTGCTATGAACACTGGGCACTGATTTTAAATATGCCATTTACTCTGCCATTAACACTTTTTACATCACAAACTCTGGATTTCGAAATGGAAAGCAATCATCGGAATGACACAGGTGAGTCCATTTGTGAAATGTCACGGGGCCTGTGCCTTCATGATTACATGGTCCTGAAGTAATGTGATACACTTTGGGGATGCTGGGGTTTCGCCAGAAATTTCTGGCCAGCATTTTGTCGTGAGTCTGAAGGGCTCTGGAGAGAAACTAGAGCGAGACAAGATGAGAACCATGTGGTTTTAAACATGTGTGTCAGATTCATATATTCATATACATTCACCAGCCACTTTATTAGGAACTCTTTCACACAATTATCCAATCGGCCAATCATGTGGCAGCAGAGCAATGCATAATCATGCAGATGCAGGTCAAGAGCTTCAGTTAATTCACATCAAACATCAGAATGGAGATATGTGTTCTCAGTTACTTTGACTGTGGCATTTCACAAACTGCTGATCTCGAGATTTTCACACACAACCATTTCTAGAGTTTACACAGAATGGTGCTGGGAAAAGAAACATCTAGTGAGCGGCAGTTCTGCAGGCCTTGTTGATGAGTGAGGTCAGAGGAGAACAGCCAGGGTGGTTAAAGCTTAAAGGGAGCATATGGTAAGACAAATAACCACTTTTTACAACCGTGGTGAGCAGAAAAGCATCTCAAAATACACAAAACATTGACCCTTGGGGCAGACAGACTACAACAGCACAGGACAACATTGAGTTCCACTTCTGTCAATCAAGGCTACAGCGAGGACTCAGGATTGTTGAAGATTCTTTCCTTATTCGTGTGGGGTTAGAAAACAGACCCGTACACACCTCTCCACACAAAGCGATAAAGTGTTAATGGTCCGTTAAAGCAAAAAGAAAGATTTATTTCCCAGTGCAGTCTTGTGCAGTGTATGGTAGAATTGGCCTCATTTAACCTAAGTACATTTAGCCACAAGTCTGCCTGCATCTCCACATCACCACAGAGAGAATAGTGAATGCATTAGCTGATTAGTCTACGAGTGTGTATATATGTGTGTGACAGAGACAAAGAGAAAAAGAGCGAGTGTATGGGCACGCAGGGAAATGAAGCAAGCTGTCCATCTGTCTCACATGATAAACGCTGGCTTGGCAGTCGAGGGATCCCCGGAGCGAAGAGGACGCCCTGGGGTCACCCTCCCAGCGTCGTGTTGTGTGTGTGAAAAAGAGACAGAAATGACACAAAAAAAGTAGACAGGACAATGAGGGATGGCATCTTGCTCAGCTTTTGTCTCCTCTTCAGTGAAAAAGAGCCCTTATCAGCCTTCATCATGGACAGCTCTGCACCTCAGAAGACAATCTCTGTCTCTGATAGGAATGTAAACAGCACTACTGTTGCACCGGGGGCTTTTGTTTAAACATGTGAGGGCCGGAAACTTGACTCACAGACTAAACTAGCTCAAGCGTTCGTGCCTTTTTCCCTCACTATGAGTGAAATCAGGATCAAATTAATATTTCACACATTAACCTGGACTAAAATGAGCTTTATCCTAAATAAGGTCAACAATTTAAATCATTTCTCATGGTTCATGCTGGGTACTGATGGATGATGAACTCCAAAGTGATAACAAGGAAGGGAAAAGACGGAAAGAAAAACGCACACATGATCAATCAAGCTACAAGTGACACACACTTCTAACCTACACAAAAGACTGCTATTCCAAAGGAAACAGGAAGTAATACTGCTAATGTTTATTATACTATAGATGCAGCCGCTTGTTTTTAATAACACCTCCTGCTGCTGCCAACTTACTTTCATGATTAGCTTTTGACTATTATGTTGGCAGAGCTTTCACCAATCAATAACACCGTTTAATGAGAGCTTGAAAGGTTTGAATGTCTTTTCTAGAAACAAGGACGCAGCTGCACAGCAAGCCAAATAAAATAGGTACATTACATAATGTTTAATTAGGACTTTTTCCAACATTTTGCTATCAAAAACTGCTCAGAGCAATCGCTTCTACTAAACTAATTATAAAAGGTCCTCACATTACCTCAACACTGTAAATCTACATCAATATTAAATGTTTTTTACTGGGCAATAATTTTTTTACAGTGATAAAGTTCCCATGGTGCAAAAAAATATTATTATTATTTATTTATTTTTTATTTTTTTTATGAGTCCCCTCTGAAACTATTGGAACGGCAAGGTCAGTCCATTTGGGTGTGAGATCAAAAGATGAATATGACAAGAGAGTTTGGAATTTCAGCTTTTATTTCCTGGTATTTACATGTAGGTGTGTTAAATAACAGAACATATCACATTTTGTATCAAACAACCCAATTTGTAGACAAGCAAAAATATTAGAACATGGTTCCTGCTAAACAGGTGTGTCCTGTTAGATTGACTGTTTAAACAATAGATAGCCGAAACAAACAACAACTGAAGGAGGCTGCGGTAAAAGCCTGGAAAAGCATCAGAAAGGAAGAAACCAACAATTTGGTGATGTCAGCGTGTTGCAGGCTTGATGGAGTTATTGCAAGCAAGGGATATGCAACCAAATATTAAGTGTTATTTACTTTAATTTACTTCAAGGCTAATGTGTTCCTATACTTTTGCTCACCTAAATATTGGGTGCTCTGATACAAAAGGTTCTATGTTTTATGTCGTGTAATACATCCAGATATAAATATCAGGAAATAAAAGCTGAAATCCTTAAGTGTATATGTGTTATATATACACATACACACTTTATATATACACTTTACACACACACACACACACACACACACACACACAAAGAAAGAGGCTCAGATGGACATACTTATAATTTTAGTGTTGTACATATTAAACAAACCATCTGGATTTTATAAGATTTGTTTTCCTTTTGCAGAAATTCTGTCTTGCTTGAATGTGTGTGTGTGTGTGTGTGTGTGTGTGTGTGTGTACATCTACACATGCACAGCATCCTGCTCCTGAATGTCAGTAATGTCCTGTGGGTGAGCGAGCTGCTCAGGACTAACGGGGAAAAAAGCTGAATACTTTAGCACAGAATACTTTAAATTTTTAATGAGTTATGTTTATACAACATTGCTGTCGAATCCTTGATTCTGATTTGTCAGAAGGTCTTACAGGTAGTTCCTCATGCAAGCTTTATATTAATGCACTTGTTCTAAAACATTTCTGTTTCTATAGTTACAACTAACACAGGGACGTTGTGGACGTGGCATGTAAACACATTTAAAATCATTTAATCGCAGGACAGATGGCTTTGTGGTTTCTCTGTAAATTGACAAGCTGCATTTTTTCATGTAATTAACCTTAATAGACAGAAAAGTGATGCTGGTGAAGGAAAGACAGTTTGTAGCTGCTAGAATGTAAGTGATAACAGGAACTAGCTTGTTTCATGGACGCTCTACAACATTAAATCGAAGTATGGAAAAAAGTACGACGTCATCTAATGCTTGACAAATTGCTGAAGTATTGGAAGACTAAAATACCCTGGGACATCTTAGCTTTAGGACTGCAATTGCCACATTGAAACAGTTTTGCACTCAAGTCTCCATCAGTGAACAGTTGATAGCTTCAACAAAATAGCACTTTTTGACTTTATAGCACACAGTTGTAGAAGGGATTTATTTATAATTGCACTATCCGGTGTTACCCAGATGAGGATGGGTTCCCTTTTGAGTCTGGTTCCTGTCAAGGTTTCTTCCTCATATCGTCTCAGGGAGTTTTTTCCTTTCCACTGTCGCCTCTGGCTTGCTCATTAGGGATAAATTGTACATGAAATACATGTAAAATTTATATCCGGAATTTATATATTTCTGTAAAGCTTCATTGTGACAATGTCCATTGTACAAAGTGCTTTGCAAATAAAATTGAATTGAGGTAGCCCAGAAAACTGCTATGTTCATAAGACTAACTCATTAACATTTATAAACAGCTGCTTTTATTTATTTTTACTTGCTGCGACAGTGAGCATGCGACCAGAAGAACTGTGGCAGAATCTCCAAGATTCTTAGTAGAACATACCAGCTAATTTCTCTATAAAACGGCACAAAGCATACATAAGACCATGAATGCGTTTTTAAAAAGCAAATGGTTTTCACATCAAATACTGACTTTGTTTAGTTTATTACGGTTTACTTCACTTTACAGCAGATTTCTTAATTTCATTTTTATCTTTGAAGGCATCCTTGCGTTGCAGCATTTCTTTGCAACCACCTTGGAAACCAGTACTGTACATTCTACTTTCTGATGTTGCGAAGGACATACATATTTCTGAACACATTTATATAATAAAAAAAAAAGAAAAAGAAAAAAGGCTGCTGTAAGCATTACAAAACTCATCAAATCGACGCTCGGCTACGTTTTCAGAGACATTTACACAGTACTGCATCAGCATCTTATGACCGAGAGCCGCATAAGAGCTTCTGTGAGAAAAATCCCCTCATAAAATTTCCACACTCAATTACAAACAATGGATGGGGACAGGACAGACAGATCGCCAAATAAAAAAAAAACGTGCAGTCGTGGTATGTGTGTAATCCAGCAATAGGAATGGTCGCCTTAACATGGCTATAAATTCACAGAGTGGAGACGTGGAATTACAGGACAACATGATGGTGTTGTCAGGAAGGAGCTTGGAGATACTATGAGGTGAGTGACACATTAATCAAGATAAAGAAAACCTACTGGGGGAAAAAAGACTCTTTATAATGAGTCTCTGTTATCATACAGTCACTCGCAATCGTGTGGTTACACTGAATATCAGCAGAGCTGTGATTATCTATAGCACTCACCCTGCAGGCCCGTGCCTATGGCCACTCCTAGCTGTGCCGAAGTTCAGTATAACCGCACTCTTGCTTATGCGATGTTGCTCAATTAACTGCATTACGCAGTCATGTTTTATTCCTTAGTTAACATGTTGTTTCTTGTTGGTTTTAATGTATTATGTCATGTTATACAGGGTGTCCCAAAAAAAACTCTTCCAAAACTTTTCATACTTAGTCTATACTATATATACAGCACTGTGTAAAAAAGTTTAGGCACCCTATTTTTTTTGTACAAACTTTGTTACAGATTTTTTATTTTATGACTTCTACATTATCAAGTCAGTACAAAATACATTTTAGATTCCCAAACATTAGTTTTCTAGCACAAAATCAAATGTTACAGCAAAATGTTTGTATGTCATTAAAGAAAGCAGCATATCACGTAAGAGACACTTTTCAGACCAAAAAAACACAATGAAGGCTGCTGGGTTTTGCTGCAAAAATGTGTGAAAGTGCGAAGGTCAAAGTCTCCAGAAGAACTGTGGCTGGTTCTGCAAGATGCTCAATAAAACTTACCAGCTCATTTCCTTATAAAACTGTACACACTGTACCGGAGACTACTATTTTTATTTTTATTTTTTTGTCACACCAAATATTGACTTTGTTTCATTTACTACTGTTTACTGCTCTTTACTGTTTTTGTTGTTTTTTTTTGCACAGTACTATATTTTTTCATAGCCTTTAAGAATGCCTTTGACAAAAGAAGAACGTATTGAAATCATTCTCATGGCTGGATCGGGAAGCTGGCCCAAAGTTGGGATGGACTTTAACAGGAAACATGGCAAGCACATCACACACACAGCGATTCTCTACCTTTTAATAACATCGATTTTCACTGCTCTTTCAGATCGGCTCTGTAACTGGCTCAGCTCTCAGCAAGCAGAAGTCACTCACTCAGTTACTCAATGCACAGACGCACAGAGAGACACATGCAAACGCAGCTACGCACACCCACACGCGTGCATGCAGAGTACCACTAATACATACTGCAGTAAACATCAATAATTCACATATAAGAATTAATAAATCAATAAAATAAGTAGTGAGCAAATGCATTACATGTAGGTAATAAGTAAGGAGTCTAGACGGACGAGTGATTCAGTGTTACATGTTGATTTGTCTGAGACGAGGGGTTACAAAGTGTTTCTTTCCTGGTGATTCAAACTTTATGGAAATGTCACTTTCCACAGCACACACTCTAGCACAGTCTTGCTAACAGTCTAAAATTGTCATATTTAAAGAAGACTGTAGGCGTCATGTCCTTTCAGCAATTACAGACTTTATGCAAGCGGACCAAGGCTATAGACATTTTTCAGTACTCAGTAGATTAACTCTGACAGTTTTATCTTTTAAAGTACATATTTCATGTCCTGCTGAACCAAAACACCATGTGTTCCACCTACACTGATGTTCTAACAGTTCACCCACACAGATCAATTTAATTAACATTTAATACAGACAGAAATGGCTTGTGACAGATCTGTGGTCAATTTTAGTTCTAGCATTTAAAGCTACAAATTGTAGAAATAGTTGTTGTTTTGTTGTCTTTACAAAGCATACAAAGAATTTCATTTCCTGAAATATTTAAAATGAGGTATCAACCTTAAGGTGATGATCTAATTAAATACAGAAAGTGCATAGCGATTAGGTTGAAGATCAAGCAAAGGGGTTTAAGGTTGGACCAGCGACTAGGTAGGAAACAAGCAACACTTTGTTACTGGACAGCATTATATGGAACAGTACATATGGAAAGTCAAACCCTGGACTATCTGTATCCTAGTTGTGTCTTATAACCATCATGGCTACAGCTGTTGCACCTTTACTATGTATATTTTAGTGTCCCTTAAGTTAAGGTAAAAAAGCTTTTATAGGTACATTAGTGGTCCTTAAGATCCAATTATGTACCTTATATTATTTATAATATGCACACACCATTCACTTTAATAGGAACACCAGTACACCTGATCATTTATCCAGTTATCTAAATCACTCAATCATGTGGCAGCAGCACAATGCATAAAATCATGCAGATACAGGTCAAGAGCTTCAGTTAATGTTCACATCAAACAACAGAATAGGGAAAATGTGTGATGTCTGTGACTTTAAGCGTGGCATGGTTGTTGGTGGATGATGGGCTGGTTTGAGTATTTCAGAAACTGCTGATCTCCTGGGATTTTCACACACAACAGTCTCTAGAGTTGAATGGTGTGGAAAACAAAAAAACATCCTGTGAGCGAAAAGGTCTACAGACTGAAACACCTTGCTGATGAGAGAGATCAGAGGAGGATGACCAGACTGTTCTGAGCTGACAGGCAGTCTACAGTAACTCGGATAAGCTCTATTTACAACCGTGGTGAGTAGAAAAACATCTCAGCATGCACAACGTATCAAACCTTGAGGTGGACAGGCTACACACTACGGACAATCTGGAAATGCCAATCAGCCTACAACGCATGTCTTTGGACTGGGGGAAGAAATCAGAGTACCCGGAGGAAACCCCCGAATCATGGGGAAAACATGCAAACTCCGCGCAGACAGGGTGGAGGTGGGATTCAAACCCCCAACCTCGGAGGTGCGAGGCAAACGTGTGAGTACCATTGTGGCCTCACAGCTCTAGGGTCCTGCAGTCAATCCTGAGCTTGATTTACTGATTGTCTCAGTACAGTTACCTCCCAAATATATTTCAGTAGGTTGATTGGCTACGCTATATTGGCCCATAAGTGTCAATGTGCATTGTGCCCTGTGATGGACTGGCCATTTGGGCCCAGTGTTCACTAGATAGGCTCTGGATCCTCCACAACCCTGACCAGCATAAAGCGGTTCATCAGAAACATTACATCGTATGATAAACTTCCAAAGCTGTCATAAAAAGGTCATTTAAAAAAAGATCTTTAGTAGTCATTCTACTAGTACTGAAGATTCTGTAATAATGAGATTGTTCCACTCATATGCGCCTGTTCAGTACTTGTCAAACGTGGGCATGAAGGGTAACCAAATACAGTATGGGTACTTAGTGACCCATGGCAATGAAAGCTTAAGCCAAAATTCGTTACGGTTAATTTTACCTAGGTGTGATGTGCCATGTGGTAGGAAATGGCTAGACTGGAAAGTTGTCAGTTCAAGTCTCAGTGGTGGTTCTTTGAGCAAGACCCTTCACCCTGAACTGTTCAGCATTATACGTGGACTGGATTTGGAAAAAGTCATCTAGAAATGCAACGCATTCCTAAAGGGACTCCAATTTACTTTAAAGTGAACTTTCTTTTCCACATTTGTCCCATCGTTAAAGGTAACTAGCCATAAAACAACCATGACAATTTATTAATTTTTTAATAAGGGTTTTTATTTTCATAGGATTTGTACTTTAATTAAGGCTTACATGTCTCTCATATTTTCAGTGTTTAATTCAGCAAAATAACCACAAAGCCCTTTTTATAACAGCTAATTAACCACAAAGACCTTTTACAATCATAACCTTTTCTCTTTTTTTTAATCCATCTTTGCCAAGGGTGCCAATAATTTCCAGTGCTGACTGTAAGTCCCAGAAGTCATCTGTTATGGTATTAGTTCAGGTATTGGATTTCCAACCGCAGCGATAAAGCTCATTAATGGCGTAGGCACACAGATGGACGCAGACAGAGTAAAAAAGCAAGACAGTGGCACGTATTTCAGACACAGTGAGCGTCAACTTAATTTATCCAAGCAGCACAACCTCTTCGGTTTCGTCTTTCATCATTCCGCTGGAAAATCCCTAGTTGGCAGGAGCTGATAACTACTTTGGCAAGAAGCGCTGGGATTTGGGGGAAAGACAGCATGAATGTCTAAATGAGTGGCTGGCAAGGTTTAGCACTTCAACTGGAACTTAAGACCATATGGCCCACATTAGCTAAATCCATGGAACGGAGGACAGAAATGAACTTGGCCAGATTTGCGTTTTCGTCAGCTGCAGTGGCTCTTAAGGTTCACAGCACTGTATGGTGTGTGTCTTCGACATCATGTTTCCAAACGGATGTTCACAGGGCAAACAGTATGCTAGAAGTGGTTATCGAGTGGGAGTGCGAGATGGCCAGGACAACCACAAGGCATCTAAAGCATATTACCCTTGGATATCTGGAGCTGAAAGAAGACTATTCTATCTATAGATAGAATAGTAGATAGATAGTATCTAGTCTATACTGCTACTCTGCATAAACATGCATTTCGGGGTTATTACAGTGAATATGACAAGTGTAAATGAACACAGTGTGCAGTGTTATCAGAATGTGAACAGATCATTTAGATGGGTTAGGACTGGCAATAAAATTGACACAGCGCACAATTGTTCATATGCTCGCCTGCGTGCCTTTCTCGAATCAGGAAAACTAAAAACGATATCCACTAATGGGTAGAGCCAGTCCTGTCTGGCAGGAATCCATAGTGACGTAAAATATTTACCGATTTCATGTCAAACATTATAAATAAACTAAAGCAATCAAAAAAGCTCTTCTTTCTCGCCAAAACTTTATGCAATAGTTGTGGTTGTCATGAGCTGTGTCTCAAACCACATACAACACATGACAAAACATTCACCTAAAAGATTCAGAAGATGACGAGACTGTGGCACACTGGGTTACATTGCCACCTCACAGCTCCAGGATCCCTGGTTCTATCCTGAACTTGAGTTACTGTCTGCGCAGAGTTTCCGTATATGGTTCTACCCTCCGGGTTCCCCGTTTTCCTCCCATCTACCAAAAACATTGCAGTAGGTGGATAGGCTATGATAAATTGCCCCTAGGTGTGAATTTTTGTATGTAAGGTGTCCTGTGAGGGATTGAAATCACATCCACCTCAGACACCCAGTTCCCAGGATAAGCTCCAGATTCACCGTGACCCTCATCAGGATAAAGCGGTTACTAAGAGTGAATGAGTGATTTAAGATTCAGAGTAGGCAGGTTGGTTTTTGGGATACTTGAGAGGATTTTCAATTCAAAGGCTGATCATTGAGTAGCCAGTCCACCTATGTGCCCGCTGCACCACTGTGTTGCTCCAAAACACCACCAAAAATTGCACCAAAGATTAATTTATTTAAAACTTAAATGTGCATCGACCAGGAGATAAACACATTCTACAAACATTTACTGCAACGTACATACATTTGGAATTTAACTATACTTCAAAAAATGAACAAAGCTTCAATATAGTCACTGTGCCTAACCTCCAATTGACTGGGAAGAAGATCTAACCTACATCTCAGTAGGCATTTTACTTTTCCTGACAGCTAAACTTGCTTGTTTTTTGTTGACACGTCCCCAAAGCTGCCAACTGTTGGCAAAGGATGTGTTTTGCTTCTCTGCAATGTGAATGTAACGTAAGTGGGCTGACAGGTGGAAACACAATCTGTACAGTGTGCTCACATCAAGCTGGCATTAGAGAGAAAGTACCAGCCTATAGAGTGTCATCAAGAGATTCTGAAACACTAAAAAAAAAAAAAAAAAAAAAACATCAAAAACTCTGTAATGGAAAAAAAAAAAAAAAAAACAGCATTCCTATAGCAGTTGCAGAGTTTTGAAGTTGGACTCATTCTCAATAGAGAAGTACAGGTAGCACAGTTACAATCTCTGGTGAGCCGACTCCTGTCATATTATCATCTGGCTAACTTCTCACACTCTAGCTACCTTGCAAGCTCATTTGCATGTCATGTTCACAAAATGAGATCCACGTATACATTCGCATATAAATGCAAGGGCAAGACAGGATCGCTTGGTATTCAGATCTTGGGGAAAAAAACTTTCGCTTCCATTCACATTCGGCTTGAAAAGATGGTGGGTCACATTTACCTGGTACTTAATAAAATACCACACCACCACATGAGCTGTGCAGTGACAAATATGAGATGATCTACAATTAAATCACCACCACTGGGATGCAAAGAGAGTCTCTGAATTCTCACTCTGCAGCAAACCCAGGAGGCATGGCAGAAAAAGAGAGAGGCACATCCTGCTAGCGGAGAGATAAAGGGATTCTCCAGCTGCTCCCCAGTTATTAGTGAAGGAGCCAAAACGCTGGACTGAAACCAGATACGAAACATGCACAAACTTTCCATTGCCTGGGAAAAAATGCAAACTTCCCACTGGCTAGCTGTTCGTCAAACACTGCAGCCTGACGATCAGGGAAAAAGAAAATTAAAGTTTTAGAGCCAGACATGTGGGAAAATCATAGCAGCAAGCACATGACTACTTAAATATAGATGAAGATTGATCACGGGTCTGCTGGCAGCATTCCAGTATAATACCAACACCGATTTTACAGCTTCAGGACTGAGATGACAGCTCTCCTGACAGTCCGATATAATCAGCTGCACAATAAATCACAATATGCAACATGTGAGATACTGCTCCCATTAGCTTTGAATATGCAACATGGATCTCTATACATGGTCAACAATACAGTGTATTAAAGATTCAATATGATACAGATTAGAGCTGCATTAAGAGCTATATTCAGAGCTTATGACTCGGTGTGATTACCTGTGTGCGGTTCTTGCCAGATTTTTCTTGAGTAGAGACGTCAGAAATGGTTATTTTCATAGCATCTAGACCAGTGGTCACCAACGCCCTTCCCTGAGATCTACCTTCCTGCAGGTTTCATCTCCAACCAAAATCTAACACCTGTTATAGTTGATCAAGAATTTCTTAAGGCAATGATAAGATGGTCAGGATTATGGTTGGAGCTAAAGTATTCAGGAAGGTAGATCTCCAGGAACAGGGTTGGTGACCATTGATCTAGACCACCACCATTAAAGACAAGCACTTGCCGTTACCCCCATACCAAGTATATTACCAGTATACTGACGCTGTATGAAAATTCCTGATCATGGTTGTCACATTAATTTTTAATCGCTGTACATGTGTTTTAATTGAATGATATGGCTTACATAATTTCGTTATTATCACAGATCTAAGACTCTCTCAAGGGACTCTCTTCACTGGGATGGACAGAAGAATAGGCCACGCCTCCTTCACTGCAACTGACAGGCACAGAGGCCACACCTCCTTCACTGCAAGTGACTGATTTTTCAGCGTCTCCCAACTTGTATCATAAATATTAATGTTAAGACTGGCACGCTGTTTCAAATCTTTCTCGCTCTCTTTCACCCATACCTCAGTCAATTAAAAAAAAAAAATCCCCAGGAGGGTGTCTATGTAGAAGGCAGAAGTTTGTGCCTTGATAAGCCAGACACTGGTACTGTAAATGTTACACTGAAGATGTACACCAGTACACTGGTACTGGTACATGCAGTAAATGTTTCATGCAATAACCCAAGGACTACATGATAATATCTAAAATGATCATTTTTTATTTTTTTTTGCTTAACATTGATTTTTCCAGTAAGTGTCCATAATGTTTCAGCCAATTCAGGGACAAAATAGTTTTATTGCAGTTTATCACTGAATCACTCACACAGAAACACAACTAAATGAATTGGCAGAAAGGCAAAGGAAAAATATTTGAGTCATCGTCTTTCAGATTTGTAAGAAGTACTTGGAAGGTCTAAATGAAAATGTCGTGAGTTTTTTTCATAGAAATGTAAGAGTACAAGCAATTATTTTCAACTATCCTCAGATAAAGTAGACATCTAAAAGGATACGCAAGTATAGCAATGAAGTAGGGTTAGTATACATCAGATGATGTACATCACTTTACAAGGTCATTAACATTGAAGCTTTTGTATGTGTTTCACTAACTGAAGAAGCCAGAAATACAAGTTATGTGCTATAACCCGTTATGAGACACGAAGGAATTACTGTGGTATGAAAATGTAACATAACATCAGCACATGCCTTTAGTCCTGACTAAGTCCAAATGACAACCATGCTAACACCTGTTTGTGTTCGGGACATATGTGAGGCAGACAGACTTGTCTTGGAGACACCGATAACAAACCCCTATGCCTTCATGTGAGACTTCTGCAGAGCTGAGGGTGGCACCTACACTGCCATATATTAACACGTGTATGTGTATGGGCACATTCACATATACACACACTGATAACACTGTCTAGCTCACGCTTATCTTTACCATAGGCTTTCAGGTCCAGCAAGCAAAAGGCCAAAACACACTCAAACCCACATTCCGGAGAAGCTCTGAAACCGAACCCCTACAGAATAAACATGTCAGTGATTACACACTGTTTTTAACACCAGGCTAAAATGGACAGCGGTGATACTGATTCATGGTGACGAGGGCCAAACAGGATTCAGAAGAACTGAAATTCTTTCTGGTTAACTACCTGTCTAAGGTGATGAGACGTCTTGAACAGAATGAGCTGAGAAGTAATGCCAGGCTCCGAGTGTGTGTGTGTTTGCAGTGAGCGTGTGTGTATGTAGGCTAGAGCTGTCAGAGCCTCATTTATCATAGAAATACCCCAGACACCCTGAAAACACTTAATGATGCTTAGAGTGCATTGCATTCAAGGACTTTTCATTGCATTGATTTCAGTAAGAACACTATCATTGTATTCTGATGCATAAAATCAAGCACCGCTGGCTCCTGAGTGGTGCGACAGAAAAGCGTTTGCACTTTCATTGGGAGAGTGAGTTCGAATCCCAGCACAGCCATCCGTGGCATTGCTCTCCATAGAACAAAATGGCTCTCGATGGCCTTAAAAAGATGCTAATGAGTGCCCTCTATGCACCATTAATGCACCATTACTGCATTCTATGGCAAATCCAATATTAAATCTGGCAGACACTGCTCCTGTTGGAATGTTACCATGACAACAAGCATAAATAATAGTTTAGGCAAGGCGAATATTTGCACCACTCTATTGCCTATGCATCTTAATACTGCTTAATGATAAAATAATAATATAGATTTTAGATCAGTTTTTGTTTCAAGTTAAAAACAAAAGTAGTTAGCACTACAGAATCCCGACTGACGCTCACCTTCACCTTCCAGTGAAAAAAGTCTCTCCTTCGTACTGATGACAGCATGCTGACACTAATAACTAAAAAATAAATCACTTCCCTATTTCCACTATTGAACTTGGAACCTCAATATGCCCTTTTTTACGTGACGTCAGGCAACTTCCGTTCTGACTCGAAGCGGCGTATGTTTACTTCCACCAGCACAATGCAATGCTAGTGCCACCAGCATGGAATTCACCCAGTCCCTGGTACATCTGCTACAAATACGGCTAGATGATGTACAGTGACTTACGACAGGTTCCAAACTTGATAAAGGCTACAAATTCTTCATTGAGCAGTGAGTATATGATTATGAAGGTAAGTGTTTTTGTCTTTTCTAGCCCTTACGATAGCGAAGGTGCTAGGATAACGGTAGTTGATATCAATCTTTTAGCTTTCTGTTTTGCAAATAGAAAGTCTTTAGGCCCTGTTCTTGATTAGGTTACTGTAGTACAGACAGCAAAATCTTGTTGCAACCATGTTTCCATATTACTGCTGTTAGCTACAGATTCTGGATTGTAAGATACTAACCCCATTTCCATAAAAGCTGGGATTTTTTCTAAAATGCAATAAAAACAAAAATCTGTGATTTGTCAAGTCCCACGAAACTTTAATTAACTGACAAAAGTACAAAGAAAAGATATTCAATGTTTTCACTGACCAACTTAATTGTATTTTGTAAATATAAACAAATTTAGAATTTAATGCCTTCAACACACTGAAAAAAAAAGTTGGGACAGAGGCATGTTTACCCCTGTGTTACATCACCCTTCCTTTTAATTACACTTTTTACTCATTTGGGAACTGGGGATACTAATTGTTGCAGTTTTGCAAGTGGAATTTTTGCTCAATCTTGCCTGATACAAGACTTCAGCTGCTCAACAGCCCTTGGTCGCCATTGTCTGATTCTCCTCTTCATGATGCGGCTTAGGAGACAGATCTGAACAGCTGGCAGGCCAGTCAAGCACATGCACTCTGTGTCTACGAAGCCACGCTGTTGTAGCACGTGCAGAATGAGGCCTGGCATTGTCCTGCTGAAATAACCATGGACTTCCTGGGAAAAGACGTTGCATTGATGGCAAAATGTGTTTCTCTAAAATCCCAATATACGCCTCCGCGTCAATGGTACCTTCACACATATGCAATATTTTTTGAGTTTTGAGTGTGTTGAAGGGATCAAATTCTAAATTTGTTTATATTTACAAAATACAATTAAGTTGGTCAGTGAAAACATTGAATGTCTTTTCTTTGTACTTTTGTCAGTTAATTAAAGTTTCAAGAGACTTGACAAATCACAGATTTTTGTTTTCATTACATTTTAGAAAAAAAAAAAAAAAACTTTTATGGAATTGGGGTTGTACATTGCCATGGATTTTGATACGCTTCCCGTTGAAACATTATACATTTTCTAAGTTTCTGCATATGTAATTTGAGTATCCACCAAGCTGGCATTTTTGGAATCCTATTACTTGCCTTCTTGCATATTGAATCTTACATAAGTTGCCAATATATGCTGTTAGTTGGCCAAGTAATCAAGTCATGCGGCGCTTCCATCATTTTGTCCACCCCTTTCATTTTGACATGTTATTTGTGGTAGTATGTGGTTATGAATGCAGCTTTTGACATTTAGGTTTTTTTCTTTCTTTCTTTCCTGGCATTTTCATCGGGCACAAAATCAAGAGTCACCTAAAACAGTGTATATCACAGTTCGTGACTAGAAACAAAATAACACCAATAGCAGATCTTATGTGAAGTATCCTCTCTAAGTGACTTACATTTGCCACGTGGAAAAACTTGGCAATAACAAAAGTGAATCTCAAGTGCAGCCCAACATCAGGACAAAGAATCTAAACATTTTGGGATTGTGTTTGACCTTGATGGTGCCCATCAAGGTCAAAAATAAGGTACATCAGAGCCAAAAAATGTGAAGGGCATATTTTCTAGGCCAATTTCCTTTGGCCTAGAAACTGGCCCCAACTCAAAAAGCACGATTTTCATCTCAGAGATACTCGGGATAAAGCACTTTAATCCCAGAAAAGATGTAAAAAGGGTGCAGGTGCAGACGGGTGAGCATGCTTCAGACCATAGCTAGTGATAAAAAGGTCAGAAGCTCTTCCCCTCAGGACCTGAGTGCATTAAGTATTTCAGTAATTAATCAAGTAAGGAATAAAACATGATGGCACATGCTGTTCCAGGAAAATAATCCATTACATATGGCCAATCCCCAAGTGGATTATTCTCCTATAACAGCATGTCCTGAAGTGTTTCGTTCCAAGTTAGGTTCTGTCATCATTTACATTATAGCAGCTATAAACAATCATTCTCTCTTTTTTTTCTCTCTCTCTCTCTCGAAGGTAATAAGAAAAAACAAAGCAGCAAAGTTCTGTGTCCTGAAGACTTTCCCATGGTGGGAAAACTTACTGACTGATACAAAGCACGGACAATGGAGACTGCTTCCATAAATGTTATATAAACTCTTTACAGAACACTTGATCATATCAACGGTTGTACATTTTTCTCTGTGAAATAACAAAATGTGAATGCGCTGTTAATTAAGCAATATCGCAAACGCAAGAATGTGGTTATGAGGGCGAGTGCTGTAGGTAAATCACAGCCATGCCAATATGCAGTATAACAGCACGACTGTGAGTATGATCAACACAACAGTTCTATAAACAAGCAATTAATATAGAGCAAGTGACATAAACGTGGCCAAATGTTGTTTGTTTTTTCTTCGCTAGCAGAAATCGATCCTGAAGAGGCCACTCACTTTACAACATGTCGTCTAGCATGCTAGCTAGCTTACATTGATTTGTCCATTCACATTAAAGCTGCTTCCAGTAAAATTGGTGTCCCTTTTCATCTTCATCTGACAAGCCGCCATATACTGTATTAAGTCAAACGTTATGTTCCTGAAAAGTATCGTCTGCCACATCCGCTGATGATGTCACCAACACTACCACAGTAATCGTTTCAAACTAGGATGAGGAATTTCACGTGGCGCAAACAGACGAGCAGAGTGATACACACAGTGAAACATCCCAGTGCGATTATACTAAATATATGCACTCTTGGAACGCCACTCGACCAATCAAATTAGTGGACCTGTATCGGAACTGTTGTATAATATAGAAATAATAACTTATTAGAACGAGCGCATTAAAATAACCCTCTCATCTGTATTATAGCTAGAACTACCATCAGAGCTACTGTTAATCAATGCTGTTAATTAGTCAACACTTAGAGACCGATCATATTCAATTATTCAACAGTACTGTGGTATAAAAGCATAGAATTTACAGCAGAATGCTGGAGCATAATAATCATAAAACAGTAACAATACACCACAACACTTTCTGGAATCTAGGCCCTCGGCAATCGTTGTCCCACCACAACACCTTAAAAGTTACAATTCCACTGAGTCAGCCTTTAACTTCTGCAGGGCCTGTGAGTAGGCTTTAAAAAGACACAAATTCATAATGCCCAAAGGCAATGCTGCTCAAGTGCAGTCCTGCAGGGCCACAGCGGTACACATTGAAGCTAGAACACCTGTTACAGCCCAGGAGGGCCGAATAATGAGTCGATGAGCTGAATCAGGTGTTATAGAGAGGGGAAAATGCTGAAGTATGCAGTGCAGCAGTCCTCCACAGGTACCGTACACAGAGTCTCACCAGAGTCATGACCTACACCCAGCTCTGGAAGTACTGGCACCCTTGGTAAATAGGGGTTGAAAAAAAAGTAATGAAAAAATATCTTTGTAATTGATTAGCTTGATCTCGTTTGAATCTAACCGATGTAAATGTATACTAAGAAAATGAAATAAAATTTAAAAAAACCTTACCAGAAATATATTTTTGTTTTAAAGTGCTCCAAAACCAAAAGATTTTTGTACTGTACCTGTCTCTTAGTGTTATGGATACCAATATGATAGAATATTTAGAAAGAAATGCCAAAAAATAGTTTTGGAGATATACTCATAGTTCATCTCTACTGAGAAATCGATTTAAATTTTTTTAATGACCCCAGCCCATATATGCCCCGCCCATGGGGGTGGGTATCACGCTACAGTAGTGGGTTATTTGCAGCAAACATGGTTCGTCAGAGTGTTATTTTTTATGCGTTTCCCTGCTCCCTATTCCAATTACACATTGGCTGAAAAAAATGGTTGACGCTTATACATCTTGAAGAGAATGGAGTTATTGCAAGTTCTTGGTTGTGTAAGAGGCTTTTTTTTTTCTTTTCAGAACAGTGTTTAACCAACTTGGGGCTGTTCAATGCCAGAATGTCGCTACCTCAGGCTGATCGAGAACACGCCTCCATCTTTATACATCATCAGGGGATTCTCTGGAAGAAAGAGTAAGTAATATTTTATCTCGTACCATAATATCTAACTAACCTTAACCCTTTAGCTGTAAGTGTACCTGTGACAACCCAGCAGTTCTCTGTCACCATGGGCATGGCTGACAGTAAATGTCAACTCAAACATGCACAGTAAAAATACAAAAATACAGGGCATCTTGCTGCATAGGATATTGTTATTGTTAAAGTGGACATGCATGGGTGAAGGCGGTGGCAAGAAACTATGTTCTCTATACATAATCTCTCAAACATCTATGGATCTAGGTTCTGTCCTGTGGATTCTCATCTTCAGCTCATCCCACATGTTTGAATTGGGTTTTAGGTCAGGGGACTGAGTTGGCCATGTTAAAGCTTGATTCAATGGTTGTGGAAGCATTGGATCTGGATCATAAACTACCCAGTTAACACCTCTTGGTTGAGGCAGTCAGATAGCAACCTTCAAGATCCTGATGCTTGTCACCAGAAAAGTGCACACTCTGTGGATGGTGTTTGCAATGCTGTGACTAAGGCCAGCCTGACTTAAGATATAGTTGGCAAGTCAAATCTGTTGTAGAAAAGGAAAGAACATACTTTCAATAAAAGGCAGGTGCAAATCAGCTTGTGAGAAAGTGCTCCCTGTGATCCAACAACCTGTGTGTGACGATATACTATAAGGAAATGCAAGATAAAATATTGGAATCGTAACAAACATACATCTTCACTAGATTTTATGTACAGTATGCGAAACAGTCTGTAGACCGTAGGGGATTGGCGAAGCAGTCTGTAGACTGTAGGCTTTTTTTTCACCACTTAAAGAATAGCAGAAGATAAAGTGCTTGCTATGTGGAAATGGAACATTCAGAGAGCCCTGGAGAGCTCTTAGACAACTTCCCAAAAGCAGCCCTGCAAGTAACCACACAAACCATGAACCCATTGGCCATAAAATCTTCATTCTAAACTTCAGAGATGAATTAAAGAAATAGGGCAAAGCATCCAAGAGTCTTACCAATTAAGTATTTTCATTTTTTCCAGATGAATAAAGAGAAATCTGCTACAAGAGGAACAAAACAAACAAAACAGCAGAGAGATGAAGCAGGTGCAGGTGGCTGTCCTTGAAACCAGTCCTCTGAGGAGATGAATGTTGCCTAGAGTCTGAGGGAAAGTGGTGCTGAGAGAGAGGACAGCTGCACAGAAAAGAGGATTTGGTGAATAAAGAGTTTGCAATTTGTAGGTTATGGGCCGATACCTTAAGTAAGGACTGCACTTAGGAGAAAACCTTTGGGAGAATGATCTGAGAGAGAGAGGTACAAATGGTACAATGGTACAAATGATGGAGAGGAACGGGGGGGGGAAGGGGCAGAAGTGGGGTTTCTGTTGAAATTCTACTGAAATTTGATTTTGCATGCAAAAAATGGAAACAGCAGAAACTGCCAACACTGTCAAAAATCTGTTTTTTTAAACCCTTGGTTGATGCATCATAAACATATGCAATATGAAATGTTATGAAAACTGACTTTCTAAATAAACTATGACTTGGCAAGTGCATGTTCCAGACTCTCCATGGTCATGTTGTTGGCTGGTACCCCTTTTCAAAACATTCACAGCACTTAAATATTTTTTTTTTTTTTTTTTTTAAAGATAAACGCAATTAAAAATGGGAATTTCAGTAGGCCAGATTGGAATTCGCAAAGGAATAAAGAGATGAGCCACAAAAGTTCTGGAACCAAGATGAACCTCTGCCATAGTGATGGAAAGTGCAGAGAAAGAATGGATCTGTTCATGATCCAAAACACTGTAGCTCATCAGTCAAACATAGTGGAAGTAGTGTCATGGCTTGGGCTTGCATGGCTGCTTCTGGAATGGGCTCACTTATCTTTATTGATGATAGAGGTAGCTCATTGGTTAAGACGTTAGACTACTGATCGGAAGGTCGTGAGATCAAATCCCAGCACTGCCAAGCTGCCACTGCTGGGCCCCTGAGCAAGGCCCTTAACCCTCAACTGCTCAGATGTATAAATGAGATACAATAAATGTAAGTCGCTCTGGATAAGGGCATCTGCCAAATGCATCTATGCAAATGATGATGTAACTCATGATGGTGGCAGCAGAATGAATAAGCTCTATTATAGCGTTGTTTGAACAGAAATGCCCACTAGGTTCTAAAAAGTTACGCATGCACCAAATATCATTGTTTTAACATGGCCTTAAGTTATAACAACTTTTTTTTTTTTTACACCTTTCTCCTAGTAGGAGCAACGTCTGCTGTAAACACAGTTCTCAGAAATTGTGTTCACCGTGTGAAAATGTGTTTTTTTTTCTTATTATTTTGCGAGGAGTATACAATGATTTCTTCTTGCGGTCTGTGATGATCGGACATGGCTTTTTATAAATCTACACCACAATAAACACACTCCACAACAGTTAGATGAAACTTTCATGAAACTCTAGACCAGTGAAGACCGTTAAGGTGTTGTCTAAACCTAGGTATGTTAGACGACAGCAACCTTCCGAACGGGACAGTCTTTAGTTATACCAAATACGGCTCAGATATCGGTCTACTTGGTTAGCTGCCTTCTGATTGGACCACACAGACAGTGATGACCTGTCATGATATTGACTGGGTATCAGTGAAGTAGGCTTAAATATATTAGCCCCATGCACATGAAATCTACACTGTATCACATCTTAACTGTAATCCCTTGATAGTCACTGATAGGCTGCATGAATCTACAGTCTGGGCTAAAATGAAATCAGCCCCAGCCTTCATTCTTCACAACATTCTGTGTATTTTTACTTATAACAATTGGTGCTTTTGATCTCGCTTCAACAAATAAGGCAAGAAAAGAAAAGAATCTTTAAGCCATTGGTAAACAGTAAATAAGTCAATGTGGATGGCAAAAAATTGAGCCTTATTAGGGGTCCAAGCACCAAAGGTACAGAAACCATATTGTTTTGTGTATTTTTTGCTTGAAAGAGAGTTAGGGCTTCACCCTGCTAGCACATTTACACCAACCGGCCCTGTTCATATGGCTTAACACAAAGAAAGACTTCACACTTAATGTGTGCTTAATGTGACTTGTGCTTAATGTAGACAATGAAAAATCTTAATCATGAAACTTCAACCACAAAGACACACAAAAAGGCCACAGGTGAAGCCTCATAATTACTTGTCAGAACAAGCACGACACCATTACTGACATGAGGAAAAACACACCTATCTAGGCAATAATTGGTCATTCAATGGCACTCGCAAGAAGCCTAAGCCTCCTGTTTATGTGTATAGATGGATGACTCAAATATGACTGAAATTCAGTGGCTGCTTCTGAGGTGCCATGAGACTTGGAAAAAAAAGCCAATTAACCTCTAATTGAGCTTAACAAATCTACAAGTCTGCTCTGACAGGCATGTGTAACTGAGATCTATCAATTTTCTCCCATTTAAGCTCTGTTAATAACAGAGTTGAATTAATCGAACAGGATGACACAAATGAAAAATCAGATGTTTCCCAGAGCCTGGAGGAATGCTGCTGTCACTGCTAGGAGAGGAAAACAGAGCAGCGATAACAAGCTAAAACTCAAACTCCCACACAGACCATTAGTCACAAGAGAGCTTTGATTATGGAGAATCATTCAAATTGAGACATAACAGCAATTAAATCCGCATGGTAAATTTAATCTGGGAGTGTTTTACTTCATATATTTATATAAGCAAACAGGTCCACCTGGTAAAATTTCAGTCATGAAAGAATACACAACAGGCTAGTTCCTTTTAATTCTTTGATTTGTTTTGCCCATTTACTCTTTCCCTCCCTCAGCACGGGTCCTGAAACGCAATGTTTCACAGTAAAATCCCAGTGCAGCATCAGTAATAGATCCTAGCACAAAATAGCACTAGCAGTCCACAAGGCCGGGCATGAAGAAGGCTGTAATAAGGCTCTGGAGGCTTCGAGTCTGACCCACTAACACTTCTTTTTAAGGATTCATTACCGTTTCTATCTCTCTAAATACCTCTTCTGCCCACTGACCTTTAATCACCTCTAAAGATTTACAGATAAACCCCCTCAGACAGGTGGATACCACAGGAAAGCACACAGACATGTCCATAGTGTCACCCTAATCCTCACACACACATATTCGAAATTCACAAGAGCTTCACATTTCCCAGGAGGCCCCTCAGGCCTCCAGCTCTGCTGCAGTGATTGTGATTCGAGAAAGAGCGCGCTTTCTTTCTCACAGCAAGCTCCCTGTATCAGTTCCTAATACAAAATGTTATCTTCCTGGGAGAGTTTGCCTGCCTGAGCAATAATAAGGGGGTAATAAGGGTCTGGAGGTCCAGTGACTCTCATGACAAGGGGGGAAAAAAATGTATAGAGCTACACAAAAATGATTCTCATCTACAGTCCTTTCTGAAAGTATTGGAACAGAAAGGGCCATTCTATTGTTTTTTATACATTGAAGATATTTGTGTTTCAGATCAAAAGATGAATATGAGACAATAGATCAGAATGGGTTAAACAGCTTAGAAAATAGCACCTTTTGTTTGAACCCACCCATTTTTCAAGTGATCAAAAATATTGGAACTTGTTACTGATAGCTGTTTCTTGCTGCCCAGGTGTGCCCTGTTAAATTGATTATTTAAAGAATTAATAGCTCTGAATGTCCACTCTTGGCCCAATGCTTGTGCAATGGCTGTGTTAGATTTTCCCTCTTTTCTCAGATTCAAAATGGCTTGCCTTTCTCCCATAGACAGCTCTCTGGTCTTCATTTAACAACAAATTCAGTTTTACCTGTGAAGACTGCATTTATTGTTAAAAAGGATAAACCAACATGAAGACCAGAGAGTTGTCTATGGGAGAAAGGCAAGCCATTTTGAATCTGAGAAAAGAGGGAAAATCTAACACAGCCATTGCACAAGCATTGGGCATAGCCAACACAACAACTTGGAATGTCCTGAAAAAGAAAGAAACCACTGGTGTACTAACAACCAGACAAGGAACAGGTCGGCCAAGGAAAACAACAGCAGATAATGCAGAAACATTGTGAGAGCTGTGAAGAAAAGGCCAAAGTGTTGGCAAATGAAAGGATCTGCTCATGATCCAAAACATAGCAGCTCATCAGTCAAGCATGGTGGAGGTAGTGTCATGGCTTGGGCTTGCATGGCTGCATCTGGAACGGGCTCGCTAATCTTTATTGATGATGTAACTCATGCTGTTAGCAGCAGAATGAATTCAGAAGTCTTTAGAAACAATGTGTCTCCCAAATTATAGAGAAATGCATCCAATCTAACTGGGAGGAACTTCATCATGCAGCAAGACAATGAACCATTTTAAAGATGTTATTTTACAAAGAACGATTTTTTTTTTCTGTACGGGGACGTTTATTTAACATTTATAGAAGGAGTCTTTATAACAGCGCTTAATAACAATAATAGCAGTAATTTTTTAAGTGTTCAGGACAGGATGCTACACTTCCCGGTTTCTCAGTAAGATGAAAAGCTTAACTTCAAGAGAGACCAAAAAAATAGTCTGGTGATGGAACAACTGATTATAACTGCTATAACGTATTAACTAGTATGTTTCACAGGCGTTCCACAACATTAAATGTAAATATAAATGGTTAAACCTACATGTTATAATAAGAGGAATAAAACACTTCAGGATGTGCTGTTATAGGAAAATAATCAACTGCCAATTCTTTTTGGGCTGCATCAAACCACCCCATTGTTGGTTATTT
>CM042536.1:9411903-9609403 GCA_023630585.1 Cranoglanis bouderius
GTGCTGCACTCATCTCACTTTCTCTCGCCCCTAGACCATAGACCATAGTTCTTTATTCATAGACCATAGCCTCGTATCGCGTGTTTGCTTTGTTTCATTTTGTTTTCACGTTTCACCTCATTGTGGATTATTCATGCTCACTGTGGATTTATGCCTCACTTCATTTTGGATTTATACCCGTTTAAATTCCTGTGGATTATTGTGTGTTTTTTGACCTTGCGGTTCGTGTGTGTTTTCCCTTCCCTTTAATAAAGTAACCTGTGCCCAGCGATTGCATCCAGCCTCCCCCCGTGTTTCGTAACATCCACAAATGGTCACCATCAAATTTAACTGAACTTGAGCAGTTCTGCAAAGAAGAGTGGGCAAATATTGCAAAGTCTAGATTTGCAAACTAGTAGAGACATATGCCAACAGACTAAAGGATGTAATTAAAAAATAAGGCAAATTAAAGCAAGGAGGTGTTTTTTTTTTTTTGTTTTTTTTTGGTGTTATATCTTTCACTTGGATGTTATAAGTTGCACTGAGTAAATACAGCTGGATAAAACAAAAACTGTGTCCGTCTTCATTTCAGGCAAGCAACAAAATGTGATTATTTTAAAGGGGGGGTGATTCTTTTCTATACCCACTGTATATGATATCTGCAATGCATTCTGGGACTTTATCCCTTAGTGTTATCCTTTATGTTTGAGATCACATAAGGATTTTTATTGAAAGCAGTTGGTGTGAATAAATATGATATTCTCACCAGTTTGCTGGCAAAAATTGGCAAATGATTGGCCTGTGATGTGGGTCAGAAGGCTTCTTCCTGTTAAAGTAGGTATTTCTTGGCCATGTGATGAAATAGTATGAGCTACATATCTTGTATCAGTTGGATTTGTATCACTGTCAGCTCCCTCAACAGCTCTGTGTTTGAATTGTATTCACATTTTTAAGTACTTTTTTGCCAAATGTGTCTGGCAAATAAATAAATACAACATAATAATGTGTAGTACTTGGATACAAATCTTTAGCTGTGACCCAGAAATCACCAGACACAGAAGATCTTCTCAAGTGCTTTGCCAGGACTCAAATATAGCCATTTCACTTCCTGATTTTTAAGGGTTTTTTGTCTCCACTCTTCTCTATAATAAGTGAAAGTCATGCTCGTTTGGGTTCAGGTAAGGCGAATGACTTGGCCAGTAAAGTACATTCTGCTTTTTAGCCCAAAGTTGTTTTAGCACAATTGTTTTAGCACATCAGTGTTTTACTGTGAGATGTAGTGCAGTCCACTGTGTTTTGAGGCATTTGGTAGGATCTTGGCAGTTCACCTCTACTGCACAGTGTTGCCCTCAGGCCAAAATAAACTTTTTTAAATTCCCATGCCAGCCGTTATATTTATTTCATTTTTTAAAAAAATAAAAATCGAAACAATGGATAAAGATCCTGAACAGAAACTAAAGAAACTAAAGCTACAGCTTGATGCTCAGGAAAAATAGAGCAAGTTATGATGGAAGCAGTCAAGCTTCATTTGTTCATAACAAGACAATGTATAACTACACAATAGGGGTGTTTTTTATTTTAGAAAATGTTCCAGAAAGTTAGCACAATTAACTATCCAAAGAACCTTTGATGAACTATTTTTTTATTTGAGCATTATGTTCAGGAAGCACAATTTGGTGGGCCTGTTCTCCAAGTGTCTGTGAGGTTTTCTTCTAGGCTCTCCGGTTTCCTCCCAAAAACATGCCAGTAGGTGGACTGACTATGTTAAATTGCACTTAGCTGTGCATGATTGTGCAAATGTGGGCATGTGTGAGGTCCTACGATGAATTAGCATTCCATCCAGGCTGTATCCATGCCTCGCACCCATTATTTCCAGAATAGACTCTGGATCTATCACCTCACAGCAACACTGTTCTGGAAGTTCTTTTTCAAATAGAAAAACTGCTCTTCAGAGAAAGTGGACACTAAAACCTTCTTTGGGGAAGAAAGGTGGTCCTGATTATTATTTTTTTATTATTTTTTTTTTTTCAATTTAGTCCAAACCATTTTTTCCTGCTTAGAATCAGTAAAACACAAGGGCCTTCCTAACACAAACCGCTTACCAGAGAGCAACCTGATGTCAGATGCAGACTTGAAAAAATCTGTTCATGATCTCAAGAGAAAAACTGTGAAAACACCCTGCTCCATCCAGTCAAGTTGCATAAAAATCACTCTGTGAGGCTCCTTAGTAATTTTATTGAAGTATGTCCTGTTACTCAGGCGAAAAACCCTTCTGTTGAGCAGCAGTCTCACTACAGCTGGCATATGCTTTTCTGATAGCTCTCTACTTGTTCCTTGTAGTCAAGTCACTGGCTTATTTCCACTTTAGACTTCCCTTTAACAAAGTCAGATATACACTACATATATGGCCAAAGGTTTGTGGACACTAGGCCCATACCACCCATACATGAGTTTTTCTGTTGCCACAAAGGTGAAAGCACACAATTATCTAGAATTTCTTTGTATGCTGTATCATTACAATTTCCCTTCACTTGAACTAAGGGGCCCAAACATGTTCCAGCATGACAGTACCCCTGTGCACAAAACGAGATCCATGATGACATGGTTTTCTAAGGTTGGAGTGGAAGACCTCGAATGGCCTGTGGAGAGCCCTGACCTCAACCGCAATGAACACTTTTAGGATAACCTGGAGTACTGACTGCTCCCCAGGCCTCCCCGCCCAATGTTTTTGTGGCTGAATGAGCACAAATCCCAACAGCCATGCTCCAAAATCTAGTGGAAAGCCTTCCCAGAAGAGTGGAGGTTATTATAACATCAAATGTGGAATAAATCTGGAATGGCATGTTCAAAAAGCACATACAGTATGGTTGTGATGGTCAGGTTTCCACAAAATTTTGGCCATTTAGTGTAGACAAATATTACATTTTTAATATGTAAGGAATGTAAGTTCTCAATTTCAAGTTAATTATTTTCCTATTACACCATGCCTCATCATGTTTTATTGCTCTTATACCACATCAATTTGCCAATTATTACAATTTTATTCATTTTTTAAAGAATGACACATCATACATTTTATCCATTTATATGTGCATTTAACTGTACCTGCATTCATTCAGTATTAGGACTGAACAGTCAGTGGCATATTGCACTATAGCCCTAGGCAATAATTATACCTCTTACTTTTGAACAAATGAAAAATTACCTGGTATATTACACTAGTAATATATTTTGTTTTGTTTGTGCTATTACTGAAATACAACATAAAACAAAGGCAACCTGAGTTAACACACAATACAGTTTTTATTTTATTTTATTTTATTGAAGCAAAAAAAAGGTTATCTAACACCTATCACCCATGTGAAAAACTAGCTGCCCCCTTAAACTTAAAATCTGGTTGTGCCACCTTTAGCAGCAATAACTGCAACCAAACGCTTCCAATAACTGGAGGTCAGTCTTTCACTGCACCATGGTGAAATTTTGGCCCACTCTTCTTTGTAGAACTGCTTTAGTTCAGCCACATTGGAGGGTTTTCAAGCATGAACTGTCTGTTTAAGGTCCTGCCAAAGCATCTCAATTGGATCAAGTTAGGACTTTGACTAGGCCACTCCAAAACTTTAATTTTGCTTTTCTTCGAGCCATTCAGCACTGCAAAAAAGGAATTTCAAGAAAGTAAAAAAGCCTTGTTTCTGGGGAAATGAGTCTTATTTTTTGTGTAAAAAGAAAAATAATCTTGTCAATCATGTTTTGCATTAAAAAAGTAATCTCATTTTAAGAAAGTATATCTAACTTTGTCTTAATAAGATGTTCCAGCTAATAGTGAGCAAGATTTAACCAGTAACAAGCTACATCAATGGTTTGCATAATATACCAGCAGAGGAACAAGATTGTTTTCCTTATTCTGAGTTAAAGACCACTTGCACACTTCAATTTTTCAATGAAGCAGCTATGTGTCATGGTTATGCTGAAATCCACACTGAACTACATTACCCATCAGCCACAGCATGTCACATGACCATGTCACATGTCACTGATCACTCATACCTGTTCTGTGTTACCTCTAATAAGCACCGCTATAGAAGTTCTACTTTTTCAGCACCTAATTGTCAATCTTTTGTTGTTGTCATGTTCATGTGTTGTCATGTGTGCTACAGTTGCTCTCATAGTCTGCATGTTTTTGCTTTGTGTCCATTCTTACATTTATGGTCCTTGTTTTCACAGTTTTGGTTGTTTGTTTTGCACTTTATTCAATACAAATCTGTGCTTGCATCCACCACCTTCTACAATCCCTGACACTATGTTGCAGTTTTTCCCTGTTTCAATAAAAATGCTAAAAAAATAACAATGCTTCTGGTGCCTTAATTTAAGACAAAGTCATTTATTTTTATTATGCTGTTTGAAGAAATTGTCTTATTGTAAGCTTTTTTTTTTCTTTTTTTCTTTTTTTGCTAATTATTAATCTTAGATTAAGGGATAAATTCTTAAAGTCAGCTCAATCAAGAGACCAAAATACTCATTTTAAGTAAGTTTGCTTACTTATTGCTTGTAATAAGCACAACTTGCTAAAATGTAGGCATTTTTGTGTAGTTTTAAGATCCAATAGTATTTTAGTGGTTAGATATTTATGCTATTTTCAAGAATTCTTACCAAGTCAGTTTTGCTTACTCCATTGGCAGTTTTTGTTGTTGTTGTTGTTGTTGTTGTTTGATTTTAGAACACTTTATTTAGATTTAAGTGTATCTTGTTTGTTTCAAGACAGGCATTTTTTGTAGTGAGAGGTGGACTTACTCCTATGCTTTGGATTATTGTCTTGCTGCATAATCCAGTTGCGCTTGAGTTTCAAATTATGGACTGAAGACCGGATATTCTCCTTTAGGATTTTCTGGTAGAGAGCAGAATTCAGGTTTCCCTCAATTATTGCAAGTTGCCCAGGCCCTCTAGCAGCAAAGCATCCCCACACCATCACACTACCACCACCATGCTTGACCGTAGGTATGATGTTCTTTTTGTGGAATTCTGTGTTTGGTTTACGCCAGATGTAACGGGACCCCTGTCTTCCAACAGATCCACATTCAACTCATCAGTCCACAGAACATTCTCCTAAAAGGTTTGAGGATCATCAAGGTGTTTTTTGGCAAAATTCAGTTGAGCCTTAATGTTCTTCTGGGTTAGCAGTGGTTTTCACCTCGCCACTCTTCGGAGAGTTTTTGAATAGCACTGGAAAGCGCTCAGTGGAATGCGGAAGTGTTTCAGTCTGCCGCTCGCCCAGCGAGCGACTCGGAGAACGAGGGGAAAACTCTAACAACCTTCTTCCTCATCATTTCTGGAATTTCTTTCAACTTTGGCATGGTGTGTTACTGGGTAAGACCTTTAAACCAAATTTATGCTGTTGAAAAAGTTCTATTTAAGTGTTGATTTGATTGAACAGGGTATGCAGTAATCAGGCCTGGTTACATCTAGTCCAGCTGAACCCCATTATGAATGCAGTTTCATAAATTTTGGGGAATTAGTAACTATGGGGGCATTTGGTATTGGATAATATTTTTTGCTTCAATAAATAATATTATCATTTAAAAACTGGATTTTGTGTTTATTCAGGTTGCCTTTGTTTTATCTTAGATAATTTCTGAAACAATTTAGCATGAGATATACACAAAAACAGAGTAAAATGGGTGTGATGATCATTTGTCTACATTCTTTTGTCCATATAGTGTACCTTTGTGAAGTGATTGCTGATGACCACAAATAGGTTTTAAGCTTCTTGGCAAATACCACTTCGCTCCATAAAGGGCTGTAAGGGAAAAGGCTCCATGCCTTGAAAGTGTGAACACAGTGGGTAAATTTGGAAAAAGTTTATAACTCTTGATTCAATGGGAACAAAAAACTCAAAAATTTGGGGGAAAAAAAACTTTATTGGTTATAAAGGCTGCCAGTAGATCAGGGGCTTTATAAAATTTTAGTGCCTGGTTCCTTCTGATAATATGAAAAATCTTGAGCTGTAGTTAGTACCTTGGCAGATGAATCACAGACATATCTAACTCTTTAGAATGCTTCTTTCTACCAGGATTTTTACCGGGAGTGCAAGGCCGGATTATCCATATAAGGTGTTCTGCTAAAGGTAAACCTTATTTATCATTATTTCTGGACAAATGTGTGACGCTGTTGTCGATTTGATATTTGTGGAACGGGTTGCTGAGTTAGTGATTCTTGTAAAGTCAGTGTATGTTTTGCTGCTGTATAAGTTTTGCTGTTTGTGCTTCACTGCTGTGCTTCTCTGTGCTGCTGAATTCAGCTGTTGATATGGTTACTTGCAACAGTCTTTCTTGGGCTCGCCTTATTTGGTATATGTGTGCAATGATTTTATTTAGACATTCTCTGTAATGGTTTTGCATGCAGTCCTAATACAGGCCATTTATGATGGAAATAATTATATTTAGCATGACATATTGCATTGGCATGTGAGTGGCATTCAGATTTGAGCATCAGTGTAAGGGCTAGAATGGCATTTGTAGACCCATGTCTATCTGTGGTGTTAGTATGTTTGGTCAGCCTGTACCTTAGCTATAAGTTTAAGTAAATCTATGGACTTTACAGCCATAGTAAATTTAACTTTTTTACATGTAAAGTGGGAGGAAGGGGGCACTTCAAGTGTGGTCACCCTGGGGCACCAAACTGTGTTAATCTGAGCCTGGGGGAGTGGTACCAGTTTTTACTTTAAAATGTCAGAGGACCTAGTACATGTGACAAACTATTTTGGAGCATTGGTGGTTTCTTATACAACAGGGTAGTTTTAGCCATACTGCAGAGAAAATGTACTAGTCAAAGATGATGATAAGACTCTTAAAACTATAACATTACTATTACAGTAAAGTATTTGGTACAAAGACAATCTATCATTGTTTTTATAATTGTTGGAATTAAAAATATTTACACAATAGCACTATATTCTTCGTTACAAGGAAGGTGTACTGGTGGAGTTATAATAAAGACATTTTCAGCAGAATGAACCGAATGCTTTTTCTGATATAATTTTGTGACATGTTTTCATGCCTTGGGGCAACTCTGTGCATGAGGGAATTAAAGCCTAAAGAAACCTCCTGAACTTTGGAAAAATGTATTTCCTGAAAAAACGCAGGATTATCATATTAGAAAAAACATCAAATGTCACAAACTGTTACCTAATAACGGATATCGAGTAGCTAAAGGACACTTTTAGATGTAATTTATTGTATCAAGTTTAGTTCAGCTGTCAGTGTCATTGTGTCTGACCTTTCAAAAAGCATTTATTAGGTGAAAAAATGTGTGCCTTTGTAGTAGATGACCTTTGTTGTACTTGTGCAGTGAGGAACTTTTCACCTCCCATTCACTTAATAAATCATGCCAAATTTGTCATCTGAAGATGTACATGCTCCTATCTTCTCAGTAAATCTCTCTTATGAATCTTTCTTACAGCAGGAATTTCCAGCAGAGCAAGGTGCCACATACACTGCAAAAAAGGAATTTCAAGAAGGTAAAAAAAAAGCCTTTTTTCTGGAAATTAGTCTTATTTTTTGTGTAAAAAGAAAAATAATCCTGTCAATCATGTTTTGCATTAGAAAAGTAATCTCATTTTAAGAAAGTATATCTAACTTTGTCTTAATAAGATATTCCAGCTAATAGTGAGCAAGATTTAACCAGTAACAAGCTACAACAATGGTTTGCATAATATACCAGACAGTTACCTGGTTTTCCTTATTTTCAGACTACGACCACTTGCACATTTAAAATTTTCAATGAAGCAGCTATGTGTCATGGTTATGCTGAAATCCACACTGAACTACATTACCCATCAGCCCCAGCATGTCAGATGATCATGTCACATGTCCCACTGATCATTGACACCTGTTCTGTGTTACCCCTAATAAGCACCCCTATAGAAGTTCTAGTATTTCAGCACCTAATTGTCAAGCTTTTGTTGTTGTTGTGTTCATGTGGTGTCATGTGTCCTACAGCTGGGGCCTGTACCATGTAGCTGGTTTAGGTGGCTAGCCGGGTAAGTTTCAGTTTAGTTTGTGCCAACCCTGGGTTTTAGGTACCATGAAAGTGGCTTGGCTTTTACCGGTGTATCTTCGCCATAGTAACTTATGCGCCATGGCTAACCTGCTCCAGGGCAGGTTATGTAAGGGTAAGAGAACTCAAACCCAACTTGGACCAATCAGCTGTGAGCAAAATGACATATAAGTGACACAACTAATTCATCTACACAGCGCAAATTGTAAGAAGAGCACTTTGCAGAGAATTTAGGGATAGACAAAATGCCCTGGCTTTCCCTAATACTTACTTGCATGAAAGATATTGATTTTCCGTGGATGGAATCTCACGTCTTTGTTAACTTCTTGACCCACACATTAATAATCTGACATGCTGAAGTTCTTACTGTACTGCAGACTATATATATTGCTTTGTGGTTCTTTGCAAGTGTTACGTAACACAGACGTGTAGGACGGAAGAGGGAGTCAGGATGCATGCTCTGGGGAGACGTCAGTAAATATAGAAGAGTTTATTCCAAACAGAAGAATCCATACTGTGAACAAAACAATCTATAATCTAGGCTGTAGTAAACAAGAGTAGTGATCTGGGAATCACCAGAACAAAGCGCACGGCTAAACACATCTAAATTCTAACAAGCTAAACTATGATTAACTGCTGGAAAGCGCACAGTGGAATGCGGAAGTGTTCAAGTCCACCGCTCGCCTAGCGAGCAACTCGGAGAACGAGGGGAAACTTCTAACAGAGCCCCCCCCCAAAGGCGCTTTTCCCGAAGCGCCAAAAGTTTTGACCGTTCTGGCGGACCCGGGCCCCTGGGCAGGATTATAACATCTGCCCCCCAGGACCCGACGCTGGTGATGTTCAGTGTCCTGAGGCCAGAGCAGAGCGTGTCGGGCTGTCCCTTCGGACTTGGTCGAGAACTTGGTCGAGAACTTGGTCTGGATCTCGGAGCTGCGCGTGACCTGGAGCTTGACCTGGAGCTTGACCTGGAGCTTGACCTGGAAGCAGGATCGGAGTCAGCTCTGGAACCAGGATCAGAATCAGCTCTGGAACCAGGATCGGAATCAGCTCTGGCACCAGGATCGGAATCAGCTCTGGCACCCAGATCAGGAACAGCTTTAGCACCCGGATCAGAGACAGACTTGGAAACAGACTTCGAGACAGACTTGGAAACAGAACAGAGAACTCGGTTAGACCGAAAACCATAGACAAAATCAAAAACTTGGTTGGAAGCAGCATTGGAAATTAAATTGGAGACAGGGTTGGAGGTCGCCACGTTAACCTCCCTGAGCAGCTCCGCTGTGGAGACCTTCTGCTGGGCCTCTGGCTGGAGCTCGGGGCTGGAGGTCGCCACGTTAACCTCCCTGAGCAGCTCCGCTGTGGAGACCTTCTGCTGGGCCTCCAACTGGAGCTTGGGGCTGGAGGTCGCCACGTTAACCTCCCTGAGCAGCTCCACTGTGGAGACCTTCTGCTGGGCCTCCGGCTGGAGCTCGGGGCTGGAGGTCACCACGTGAACCTCCTTGAGCAGCTCCCTTAATCTCCCATAATCATTTCTTGCTCTTCAACTGGAAGTATGCTGCTTTTTTCCATGTTGAATGCTATTGGCTGTTCGGTGCCGATGTCACGCTTTTATGTGCTCGCACTCATGGACTAATCATAGCTTAAGGATCAAAGCCTGAGTTGACAGAGAAAGTTGATAACCATGGTACCAATAAAGCCTGATTGGATTGTTTCAGTTTTGTCAACTCGAGAGTTTTTCCCTGCTCTAATAAAAATGCTAAAAACAACAATGCTTCTGGTGCCTTAATTTAAGACAAAGTCACTTATCTTTATTATGCTGTTTGAAGAAATTGTGTCTTATTGTAAGCTTTTTTAAAGAGATAAATTAATTAAGATTAAGGGATAAATTCTTAGTCAGCTCAATCGAGAGACCAAAATACTCATGTTAAGTAAGTCTATCTTGAATAACTGAATTTTCATTGCTTGTAATAAGCACGACTTGCTTAAATTTTGGCATTTTTGTCTAGATTCAATAGAATTTTTTAGTGACTAGATATTTATGCTATTTTCAAGAATTATTACCAAGTCAGTTCTGCTTACCAATTGGCAGTTTGTTGTTGTTGTTGTTGTTGTTTTTGTTTTGCTTGATTTTTGTACACTTTAACTAGATTTAACTGTGTCTTGTTTGTTTCAAGAAAGGCATTTTTGCAGTGTATACCGTATAGGCAACTACAGCACTGGTTATGGCCACCTACTTTTGTTGTAAAAATGGGAGGTGCTAGAAAACTTTATACTATGACACTGCTTGAATTCTTGATTCTGATTGGTCAGAAAAGTTAATTTTCTATATAAGCAGCTCTGACAGTAATTTCAGCTACAAGGCAGATCACAAGTTTATATTAATGCACTTGTTCTAATACATTACTTTTTTTTATAGTAATACCTTGGAATTGTAAGGTGGATGCTCACAAATGGATTTTTAAAAGATTAAGTGTTGATATGGAGAAGCTTTCGGTGAGGAGATGTTTATTTAGCATTTATGGAAGGAGTCTCCAGTTTCAGCACTTTTTAACAGTTGGAGGTAAAGGTGTAACTTTAAGTTTAAGTAATACTTTAAGTAATGTGGTGCCCCCTTTTTAGTGAGATCAGTCAGCGGGCTGGTGACGTCTGAATAATTAGGCACAAACCTACGATAATAGCCATCCAACCCCAGGAACCGTCTCACCTCCTTTTTGGTCTTGGAACTTGGGCAGGTTGCAATCGCTGCTGTCTTATCAATTTGGGGACGCACCTGTCCATGACCCAAGTGGAAGCCCAGATACCGTACTTCCACCCGTCCAATCGCGCACTTCTTTGGGTTGTCCGTGAGTCCCGCATGCCTCAGCGACCTCAACACCGCCCTTAAATGCTGCATGTATCGCTGCCAGTCATTAATGTATATAATAATGTTGTCTAAATAGGCAGCGGCATATGCAGCATGTGGACGGAGTATTCGGTCCATGAGCCGCTGGAACGTCGTGGGAGCCCCGAACAGCCCAAAAGGAAGGGTCATGAATTGGGGATCTGCCAATATCCCTTGGTTAAATCCAGTGTCGAATAAAAGCGAGCCGCGCCCAATCAATCGAGCAGTTCGTCAATGAGAGGCATTGGATATGCGTCAAATTTAGACACCACGTTGACTTTTCTAAAGTCCACACAAAACCGGACCGTCCCATCGGCCTTAGGAACTAAGACCACCAGGCTGCTCCAGTCACTGTGGGACTCCTCGATTACTCCCATTTTGAGCATGGCCTTAAGTTCATCCCGGACCACATTTTTTTTGTGTTCGGGGAGCCGACACCACCCCTGGGGCTGTCTCAGTGTGGTGCTCTATGAGGTTAGTGTGGCCAGGGAGAGGCAAGAACAAGTCAGAAAACTCTGCCTGTAGGGTTTTGATGTCTATAATTTGGGCTGGGGAGAGGTGGTCCCCGCATGGCACTGGAGGGGATTGACTCGCCAATTTTTGATCTACCTCCGGCACTAGCTCCTCCCTTTCAGGAACTACCATTGCCAACGCTACTGATGCCGTCTCCCTCCATAGTTTTAGCAGGTTTAGATGATAAACCTGCCGCACCCCGCCTCTATCCGTGCACCTTACCTCATAGTCGACATACCCGCCTGGAATAATCCTTCCTGACGGTTCTTCGGAACCAACAATTGGGTTACATTTTCCTGTGTCTGAGTGTCCTGAGTCACTCTATAAATCCTATCTTTAATAATGGAGAAGTAGGGGTGGGAGAGCGCAACATTGGGCTGGATTGGCTGACCATCGATTACTCTCACTTGATCAAAGGCGTGCTTCAGGGTTTTGTCGCGCGACTGCTCCAAGGGAAAATCCCCGAGAGGAATCCCTGCTAAGAGGGGGGGAGAGCCACTCCCCCCGATCTCGTTGTTCTCGTTGTCACGCTGACGTGGAGCTGTCATTGACGGCCCTGGCACCGCCTCTCCCGCCAAGGCTGCGCACATTCCACACCACTTCTCCCTAATGCAGGACCCATCCACAAACATTTCTCTCACTAATAAACGAAACCCTGGCCAATTTGTTCCCAAAATTAGTGGATGGGTGAGACGGGGACTAACAGCCGCCTCCACTATATTTTTTTCCCTCGAAATTTGATGACAATGGGCACTAATGGGTACTCGTGAATATCCCTGTGCACACACCTCACCTTAACCAAATGTGCATTTTCCAATGCCTCCCCTTGAACCAACCCTTGGTGAATGGAGGTTTGATTGCATCCTGAATCCACCAAGGCTTGGTATGTACCCCCTTGGACACTCACCAGTATGCGGTACGTCCCTGCTCAATAGGGGGCAGCCTGCAGTGCGTCAGGGAGCCAGACCATTGCTCCCACATCCATGATGGGGCACTGGTCCTGGAAATGCCCCGGATCCCCGCAACGCCAGCACGCCGACCCATGCATTCCTCCTGCACCAGCAGCTTTGGTTTCCCCCACCTGAGGAGTGGAAGAGACAGAAACAGGGAGAGCAGAGGTAGTGGGAAGGGGAGGGAGGAAGGGACGGGAGCGTGGCATGGGTTGGGGTGGACCCAGCCCACGTCTCCGGGGGGTAGGGACAGGGAAAGGACGGGGAGAGACACGAGGTCGATATGAGAGAGGAAGAAGGGTGGGGCTCACCTGCCCCTGGATACACCGCCAGGTGATCCTCTGCCAGCTGAACCGCCTCATCCAGCGATGCAGAACAATGGCACTGGACCCATTCCGCCATCCCGGCGGGAAGCCAGGTGATGAACTGCTCCAGCACCACTAGGTCGATCACTTCCTCTGTGTCGCGCTCCTCAGCCAACAACCACCTCCTGCAGGTGTCCCGTAGCTTCTGGGCGAAGGCGAATGGCCTGCCGAGCTCCACGAAGGCCAGGGCTCTGAAGCGCTGCCGGTGCTCTTCGGGGGTCCGCCCAACCTGCTGCAGGATCGCTCGCTTCAGGTCCGGGTATTCCAGCATGCTCACAATGGGCAGCTGCTGGGCCGCGAGCTGCACCCCACCTGACAGAAGCGGCACCAGGCGAGCCGCCCACTGACCCTCAGGCCAGGCCTATGCCCGTGCGGAGCGCTCATACAGCTCCAGGAAGGCCTCTGGATCGTCCTGAGGTCCCATCTTCGTCAGCGCGACATGAGGCAGAGCCGCAGGCACGGCTGCTGCGTAGGCTGCGGGGCCGGCAGCTGGAATCCTGGCCTGCTGCACCAGGCCCTAAAGCACCTGACGGTCCTCGGCCTGGGCATCGAGGAGGTCCTTAAACCGCTTTTCCTGGTTGCGCTGGAGCTACAGGAGGGCCTGGTGTTTGGTCTGGTGGAGGTTGGCCAGCTGATTGATAAGGTGGTCCAGAGGTGAGCCTTCCATGGCGGCGATTTCCTCTCATATCTCCCTGGTTTCGGCACCAGTGTAAAGATTCCAGGCTGGGTACGGAGGAACCAGACAAGAGACAGGCTGACTCCAACTTTCAACTTTTTTATTTTTTGTCTCACTCTTCACACAGACACACACACACACACGCACACACACATGTAGCTCTGTGTTGACGTCACTCTCTCTCTCGAGGTGTGTGTCTCTCCTCCTTTTCTCCTCACTGCAACACAGAACACTCGTTAGTCTCAATTTCCCCACAGGTGTGGAAACCTTACCACTCGCTTCCTCCGGCTCCGCCCTCCATTCACAAGCTGGTGCTTGACCACGCCCCCGCCTCCACAGTAAGATATCATGTTGTACAATACGATTTTAAACATTTATTGTTCTATCATGGGGAAATAATATGCAGTAATATAGGTTTTTAACCTAGATTTTTGGGCAATCAGAACATGGGAGTTGGTGGCACATTGGAGCTTTTACTTAATGGGCTATGAATTTAAGATTTGTCCACGCTTGAATATAATTTCTGAGATGTGAAAGTTTATAAAACTTTTATATTGTAATGAATGAATCTGAGAATCATTTTTGCCATGTTATATGAAAGGATTATGAAGCTTTTGTACACTTCAGAATTCATCCTTCTGCTACTGGCATTGGCAGTAACATCATTAAATAAAAACCAGTCAAACAGCTCCACAGTACACACCATGACACTACCACCATCATGCTTCACAGACAAGGTGCTGTGGCACTTTGATCCAACTCTGATTTTGTTTCATCTGTCCAGAAGAATGTCCCAAAACTCTACAGAATTGTTCTTTTTAGCAGTCAGGAGACTTTGATCTCAAGCCAGTGGTTTCCATCTTGTACTGTGAGGTTTTTTTCTTCTGTTCACAGCAGTCCTGGTCAGCTCTTTTCCTACATGTTGAATAGTGTGATTTCAAGTCAAGTCAAGTGTGTTTTCATTGTCATTCCTCCATATAAAGTGCCCTCCACTAGTATTGGCACCCTTGGTAAATATGAGCAAAGAAGGCTATGAAAAATTGTCTTTATTGTTTAACTTTTTGATCTTTTGTTCAAAACATTCACAAACATACTCTACTCTCATGGCAATTGCAAACACAACACAGGTTTATAAAAAAAATATATTTGATAAAAAAGAAAATATAGGTGTGCAACAATTATTGGTACCCTTTTACTTAATACTTTGTGCTACCTCCCTTTGCCAAGATAACTGCTCTGAGTCTTTCCTTATAATGCCTGATGAGGTTGGAGAATACATGGCAAGGGATCTGAGACCACTCCTCGATACAGAATCTCTCCAGATCCTTCTAATTTCGAGGTCCACTCTGGTGGTCTCTCCTCTTCAGTTCACCCCACAGGTTTTCCATGGGTTTCAAGTCAGGGGACTGGGATAGCCATGGCAGGACCTTGATTTTGTGGTCAGTAAACCATTTTTGTGTTGATTTTGATGTATGTTTTGGATCATTGTCCTGCTGGAAGATCCAACCACAGCCATTTTTAAGCTTTCTGGCAGAGGCAGTCAGATTTTCATTTAATATCCATTGATATTTGATAGAGTCCATGATGCCATGTATCCTAACAAAATGTCCAGGTTCTCTGGCAGAAAAACAGACCCAAAACATTAAAGAGCCACCACCATATTTAACCGTGGGTATGATGTACTTTTCCATATGGCTGCCTCTCTGTGTGTGCCAAAACCACCTCTGGTTGATTCATAACACTTCCAGTTAACTGGAACTTCTTAATTATTGCCCTTGTCATGGTTGAACAATTTCCTGTTCCTAGTCACCCGGGTGTACAAAAATGAAATGTGAAAATGTAAAATATCAATGGGAATATACTTCAAATATATTTTTCTCATATGAATTCATAGGGGTGCCAATAATTGTGGCACATGTATATTTAACAAAGACTTTTTTTTTGATGAACCTGTGTGTTTGAAGTTGATTGATATCCATGAGAGCAGAGTATTTTTGTAATTTTTTTTAAATAAAATGTCAAAAGGTTAAACAATAAAGACAATTTTTCACAGCCTTCTTTCCTCATATTTACCAAGGGTGCCAGTTTTAGTGGAGGGCACTGTAGCTTGTATGCTTTGGAATGAAATGTTGTTTCTTCAGGACCATGGTGCAACACAGAACAATACACAAGGCTACAATTAATGGTAGACTACAGTTGATCAAAATCTTAAAGTATTTTTCATCAGGCCCTACCATGGTTTTCAGTGGTCTACTAGTTCATGTGCTGTTGCTAATTAATTTAGTTCTTAAATATGCCAGAGAGCAGACTGGGTTTAGGTTATATCTCTGATATTATGCTGTATATCTTTGATTTCTCAACCTCTTTCACAGTAAGACACAACAGTAACAGTTTTCCAGATGCAAATGTCATATGTGCAGCTAACACTAAACCTTTTGTATAAACTAAGCAGCTAATTGAGCAGCAAATTGTCCAAAACCTTCATCCAGTCTTAACCTGATATAAATGTCATCTTAATTAAATATGACGTTAATGTAATACCTGGGAAATCCTTATTTTTTCCATGTTTATGATAATACCCCTATAATTCTGTATAATTAGTTTCCAGTTTATTATTTCTAACTAAACAGTAAACGTGATTAACTGACACCTCACTGTATATACAGATGGATGACTAATTAAAGGAAAAGAAGGTGAGGTGGCTCTGTTATGCTGTCCGCATTTTGCTGGCATGGATTGGTTCCACTTGTCCCCTTAGAGAAGCATCACTAATCACCTTTATCCTATGGAGATATCTCCTCCAGGATGACTCTGTCCCCATCCACAGGGTGATTTACTAAACCTGAAGTCTGTTTCCACCAGATAAAATTATCCCATTCAGTAATTTAACTTATCTTTATCAAGATTATACCTTATTATGTCAAAATGATGACAGTACAGTATAACCACGATAGTTTGTATTAAATCTCCAATGCCAGCAGGATTAATATAGAGACTGTAAAAAAGGTTTTCATTCAGCCTACATAACTTACAGGACATGGAAGCTTTTATTTTATGTTCATATTCTATTTTATAGTTTTCCAGTGCAGCTCACAACCATTAATTGGCACTATACTGGATGTGCAATAAAACACGAAATCATAATTTATATAGTGTCTTCTACCCATTCTAGCCATGATGGTCAGGCAGGCAGGTACGGATGCAAGTGCAGGTATGCAAGGCTTTATTAAACATAGCAATCTATACAAAGATGTAATCCAAAAACAGAGTCAAGGTGCAGGCAATGGTCAGGCAATCAACAAACAATATAGACTAGAGCAGGCAAGAGCAAGTCAAGGAAACCAGAAACAATATTGAGAACCAGGATAGCTATCAGAATATCAAGGCTTGGTAATGACTGGATCTAAGGAACACAGAACATATACTTTGTGAAGTGAAGGTGCAGTGAGAGTGCTTATATATTGTGTGTGAGATTGAGTCCAGGTGAGTGCAATCAGTAGTCGGGTGAATGTGAGAGTGACTGCATCTGAATATCCCTACTACCCTACTATACAGGAGGTGAAAAGCAGTACGCCCAGGGAGTAGTATGTCCAAATTCTCAGTATTCATAAAACAGTAGGCGGGAAATACCTGGATGACCTGCCGAGATTCTGCAGCAGGGAACCAATATATACTGCGCTATCCCATAAGGCATCGGGACTGACACAGAAGAGCTGTCAGAATACAAAATGGCAGAAGGCAGCGCGTTGTCTCTTTTTAAGTTGTAGGTCACACGACAGTGTCAACATGGTGGATATAGTAAGTCTGGATTGTATTTATGCTACACACATATAGTGATCAGTACGTACTGTAACAACGTCCGAGCATCAGGTACTGTCACAGTATGCAATTTCAGATGCAGGGTGCGTCCGTGATGGCTGTGAGTTGTAGTCATTGGCAGCCATGTTTGTATGCCATGCTGTATTCTGGGAATTGGAGTTTGACACCAATTCCAGCATTGACATGAAATTTACATTATTCACACAAATGTTCACATGCAAACTTGTACACATTATTTAGGATTAGTAAATCAGGACTTTAATTTTGGTTTATCCTTCAATTTGTCATTCATCTGTATGTATACTAGGGGTGTAACACAATGCCATTATCTGTATCTGTATAGTACTTAAAATATAAGTACTTACTTATAGTACATATAAGTTGTCTTATTCGTATTTCATCTGTAAGTGGGTGTGGTCTCTGCCGAAAAGAGGATTTTTTGTTTTGTTTTGTTTTTTGTACTGTTTTGTTTTGTTTTTTGGAAACACTGGAAAGCACTGAAAAAAAACAGTGCTGCTGGAAAAATAAGTCATTTTCATTCATAAATTACAAAAGCAAAGAAAAAAAGCTGTCTAATGTTACTAATGTAACGTCTGAACGTATCAAACTGATTTCTGAATCAGCCTGGACTTAGCAAAGAAGTTTCTCTGTTTCTTTGAGCTGTGAATCCATATCAGTAACCTCTTCAAACAGATGCCATCGGAATGCTACAGGGGGCACGACCCCCCTCTTCAGACACACACACACACACACACACACACACACACACACACACACACAAAGCTTACCTACACACACACACACACACAAAGCTTACCTACATGCGCACGCGAGCGCACACACACGCGCACACACACAATGGAAGAATCTCTTTTGAATGTAACATGTAATTATATGTAATTATTCGATGTCCAAATAGTGTGATGTTTACTTATTTGCATATATTGTGTGTTTATGTAACCTAACTATAATGATTTTAGGATTTTAGGATATTATTTTAAATGTCTGTAACCATGTTTTACCTGTAATATTCTTTATAAGTCCATCGAATTTGGTATGTAGTTAATTGTCTCGCGATACCCCGATCGATTATGCATATCACATTACAATGGGATACATTATTTCATGCTATTTCTTAATTTCATATGTAATACAGTTTAAACCGGCTCCTCCCAGGACAGGTCTGAGACCAGACAAAGGGAGTTCATCCCGCCAACAAATCGAACTTCCTGATTGGCCAATAGCCCAGAGAGGCGTGTGCGTTGGTGTTGTTTTTAAAACAACAACACGCATTCATTTACTCTTCTTCACTTCTTCAGATTCTCTTCAGTATTCTTCAGTTCACCCCAGTTCACTTCAGGTTTCCCTCCCCCGGGGCCACGTGCCCCGGGAAGAGGGAATATCTCTCTCTCTCTCTCTCTCTCTCTCCCAGACAAAATATGCAACCGCCACACGGCCCACGCCTTTTCAAACCACGAACCAGCGAACTCCTACTGGACCACGCGCAAACTTTCAAACCGACAACACCTGAGCTGTGCAAGTATAGTCTAATTGATCTATATATGCGTTAAGATTGTACCCCTGTTTACAGGAGATTTAAGTTCTTGCTGGTTTTTGAAAAAGGCTAATTAATTGTTTGTGTTTTTGGTCTGCTACCCTTTTTATTTCATTACTTTCTCTCTATACCTTTTCTTTCCTTGTATATAGATGTACATATGTATTGTTTGCTTAGAGTTAGTTGTGTATATCCATAGTTACACTTAGTTATTACAATCTATTATCACCACGCTTGATTGGCTCTGTTTTGTTCACGTGATGAGTCACTTCTATACTGCAAGATCTCGCTACTCGCTTTTGAAATGGGAAATCCTTCCTGGCCAGAAGGATAAACTCCCTCTTTAGAGTTCATAATTCTAAACTAGACTACAGCTAATCCTAAAAGCTGATCTAGACCACATACATAGTCATAATTAATTATAATCTGTTGTAGTTAATTATCTATATGTATATGTGCACATACATGAATTCCCTTTCATGGCTGATGTATATTTATAACTGGTCACAACACGTGTTGATTAGATATATAGATATATTTCACACCATTCGAGCTAATTCCTTACATAAATTGGAGAATACATTCAAACGTGTTAAACATCTTTTAATTCATTACATGAATTGTAACTGGTGGAGAATATATTTTAAACGTTGCAGATTCATCTGAGTTACTACATATTCTGGTAGATAATGCGGGCACGCTTTAAAACTCTTGTCTCCTTTAAAAAGGTGCTTTGAATCCAAGCGTGTGCTTCTGTTTCGTTTCATTTCATTTTTTTAAAAGCTGATTCATTACACCTCTCCCACAGTTTAGTGTGAGTCGTCGTGCTGTCTGAGCCTTCTGCTCCTCTCTCATTATATTAGCAGGTGGCCATATCACCCACATGACGTGTGAACATGAGCCACAAGGTTCTGAAATGCCATATGACTTTGTAGCCAGGACAGTCTATCTCTCTATCTCTCTCTCTCTCTCTCTCTCACTCTCTCTCTCTCTCTCTCTCTCTCTCTCTCTCTCACACACACACACACACACACACACACACACACACACACACACACATTTCACACGTACCGCAGCTCAGGGAACAGGTGCTTCAACTGAGTGTATACTGGACATCACACCCCACACTACAGACAATGCCATAAAATTCTCTGTAACACTTTATTTGCAGGGTACCTACATAAGGTTGTTATAACACAGTTCTGGGCATTGCATAGATCTTTTATAAAGCAGTTCTGGAAAATTTATGAAAAAGCTTATTTAAAAAATTAAGCAAAACCCCTGAGGTGGCATATCCTTACATGACAGACAGAAGAGAGAAAAAGGCCTCAATTATCATTATGGGTCAAATGAATGGGTCAAGATTTATGAGTTATTGGAATATTTTCATCCTTATTTTACTAACAGTACATTTATGGCACTTTGAGAAAGTTGTAGAATATACACATTGCCCTCGTTACAGTGTAAATGCTACAATTTGATTTGATTACCACTTTAAAAACCCTTTAACAGGCAGCTCAACCACACGGATGCACACATATATCATTGTAATTTCAATACATAGTGATCTCCAACTTTTTCTATTTATATCAAGGGATTACAATGAGTGTTTCTGACATAATACATTCACAAGGACAAGGACACTTTCAATTTTTGGAATACAGCTTTGAAATTAGGATGAAAATCAGACATTGATATCACCAGCGCTGTTAGGTTTCCTCTCTCGCGGCGAACGGAGTAGCCTACTTCCGCATTCCACGGAGCGTATTCCAGCTCCATTCAGAAGACTCTCGTTTTTGTTTACTTCGGCCATGTGCGTTTTTGTTATTGTGTTACGTCATGTCTCCGCCTCCTGTGTTCTCCCATGTGCTCATGTTTTTGTTCATGTCATGTCTCCGCCTCCTCATTTCTCTTTGGTTCATGTTTATTGATGTCAGGTGTAAGTGATCTGGACATGTGATTTCTTTGAGTTTAAATATGCCGCTCCGTTTCCGCTTCGGCGCGGAGTATTAGTTTAGCGTTAGTATAGTTTCCTAGTTCGTAGCTCTGTTTTCGTGGTTCCCAAACCACCTACTTTCCTTGTGTATTTCTTCCTGTGTTTTGATTACTGCCATTGTGGATTAATTCCCTTTTTGGATTCCTGCTCCTTTTTTGATCACTGCCTAGATTATGGTTTGTCATTTTTGTTGTGGATTCCTGTGTTTTTTTTTTAATAAATTTCTCAATATCAACTGACGTTTCCCCAGCGCATGCATCCTGACACCTCTGCTCATCTCCTTCACCCTACGGGTCATAACAGAATACTCCGCCAAAAAATGGATGCAGCGGGGAAAGCGACGCCACACCACGCCACGCCCTGCCATGCTACAATTGAAATGCCTGCTATTAACTCTAAGTTTTTTCCTCAGTGGACTTTCACCTATCCTCCTGATGAATATGATGGTTTTTCCACTTGGCCACAATGTTACATTTTGCAGGCATAACTTTATTTTTTGAGCTTGGAGGACCCCAAACCCGACGAAGAAGAGTGGTTGAGGTTCCTCCTCTCTCGTCTGGTCGGCTCCGCTCGCCAGTGGGCGAAGCTTCACCTTACCAGTAGATCCCCGCAGCTCCAAACAGTTTCTGGCTTTGTGGATCTACTGATCCAGGTATTCGGAAGCCCACACTTCCAACCCGACCTCAGGACATTTTTGGGGAAGGATCGTCTGGGCGACCGACGTAGTAAAACATTCCTGGAGTACTACGAGAGTAAACGGGCTAACATGGCGACCTCCAGCACCGAGCTCCAGCAGGAGGCCCAGCAGGAGGTCTCCTCAAGGGAGCTGCTCCTGGAGGTTAACATGGCGACCAGTCCAGTTCCTCGTCCAGTTCCTCATCCAGTTCCTAGTGCAGTTCCAAGTCCAGTTCAAAGTCCAGTTCCAAGTCCAGTTCCAAGTCCAGTTCCTAGTCCAAGTCCAGGTTCCGACCCTGTTCCTAGCCCAGTTCCTAGTTCAGTTCCAAGTCCAGTTCCTGATTTCGTAGCTAGCTACATAGGTGTAGTTTCTGGATATGTGTTTGCTCTCCATGTCGGTTCGGAGGCTGATTTGACTCCCAGCTCTTCTTCCAAATCAGCTCACTCCTCTGTCTCCTCCTCTGTCTCCAGCCCTGTCTCCAGCCCTGTCTCCAGCCCTGTCTCCATCCCTGTCTCCAATTCAATTTTCAAGTCTGTCTCCAAGTCTGTCTCCTCCTCTGTCTCCAGCCCTGTCTCCAGCCCTGTCTCCAATTCAATTTCCAAGTCTGTCTCGAAGTCTGTCTCGAAGTCTGTTTCCAAGTCTGTCTCGAAGTCTGTCTCCAAGTCTGTCTCCGAGTCTGTTTCCAGGCCTTTCTCCGAGTCTGTTTCCAGGCCTTTCTCCGAGACTGTTTGCAGGCCTTTCTCCAATCCAGGTGCCAGAGCCGACTCCGATCCAGGTGCCAGAGCTGACTCCGATCCTGGTTCCAGAGCCGACTCCGATCCTGGTTCCAGAGCCCACTCCGATCCTGGTTCGAGGTCAAGCTCAGGGTCAAGCTCCAGGTCAAGCTCCGGGTCAAGCACCAGGTCACTCGCAGCTCCGAGATCCAGGCCCAGCACCAGGTCACGTGCAGCTCTGAAATCCAGACCAGGCATTCGTCCAAGTTCTCGTCCAAGTTCTCGTCCAAGTTCTCAAGGAAAACCCGACATGCTCTGCTCTGGTTACGGGACACTGGACATAACCAGCCTCAGGTCCTGGAGGGCAGAGGTCAGGATCCTGCCCAGGGGCCCAGGTCCACCAAAGTGGATGGAACTTGCAGCACTTCGGGAGCCGCGCCTTAAGGGGGGGGCTCTGTTAGGTTTCCTCTCTCACGGCGAACAGAGTAGCCTACTTCCGCATTCCGTATTCTAGCTCCATTCAGAAGGACTCTCGTTTTTGTTTACTTCGGCCATGTGCGTTTTTGTTATTGTGTTACGTCATGTCTCCGCCTCCTGTGTTCTCCCATGTGCTCATGTTTTTGTTCATGTCATGTCTCCGCCTCCTCATTTCTCTTTGGTTCATGTTTATTGATGTCAGGTGTAAGTTATCTGGACATGTGATTTATTTGAGTTTAAATACGCCGCTCCGTTTCCGCTTCGGCGCAGCGTATTAGTTTAGCGTTAGTATAGTTTCCTAGTTCGTAGCTCTGTGTGTTAGGTCGCGCAAAAAGCGCGACTTCAATTACCAGAACTCTCATTCACACACTCCACACTACATTTCCCAGCAAGCTCGGCGGCCTACAAACATGGCCGCCAGGGACTACAACACCCAAAGCACCCACACACTACCACGGTCACAATCACCCTCTTTCTAATCCCGCGCACCTGTCTTCAATTTCACAAGCACTTTATTTAAGGACTTTTGTGTTACAGGTTGGACGCGAAGTATTGTTTGTTTTCCCAAATCTTACCTTACTGAGCAATTGAATTCTGGACTGATTCTCATGGCATTGACCTTTAAGCTAAGTACCTTGGATTCCGACTTCCTCTCAAGCCCTCTTTCTGTTTACACATCTCGGTGATAATTTTACGTGCACTTGTTTCTGATTTTCGGTTAGCGCTGTTTAGTTAGCACACTTTATGTAGTGACCACTATTTTGTTAAGGGTGTTTATTTCTGGATGCTGTTTTTCCGTTTTTCCTTTCTGTTGTTAAGTGTGTGTTTTTCTTACTGCTAGCGCTAACGATTTTGAGAGTGTGTATAAACTTTGCCACGATATCCCGCGAAGACTCGAAGCCTTCTAAAAGCTTTTGTGTTACCCTGTGTCCTTTCCACATGTGTGCTGAATAAAGTGACGAAGTTTTTGACTGCAACTGTGTCCAGCCTACTTCTGGTGATATAACAGAAACTTCGACGAGGGGCGGACAACGCACCCGTTCAACCCCGGTGAGTCAGATTCCTGATGTTGTTTCATGTTCTTTTACTCTACCCGTCTACCTTGAACATTCAGGTGTCTGCACTCTTGTTACAGCCATGCTCGACTCCGGAGCAGCGGGCAACTTCATCGACGAGGAAATAGTGTGTCAGCTTGACCTAGACACTCGTCCCCTACCTCAACCGCTTAAAATTCAGGCCATCGACGGTACGCCCATCGGAAACATCACCCGCTACACACACACCCTGGGGCTTCGTGTCAGCGCACTCCACCACGAAGAAATATCCTTCTGGGTTATCAAGTCTACCCGATACCCCGTGGTCTTGGGCTTACCGTGGATGAGAAAGCATAACCCTCACATCTCTTGGACAAACCAGCAAATACTCAACTGGTCACCCTTCTGTCACCAACAATGCCTAAACACCCTATCACTCACTGTGGCAACCACATCCGTTGAAAGCCCTGAAAACGCACCCACCGTCTGTATACCCGACGAATATAGCGACCTCAAGGAGGTATTTAGTAAACTCAGGGCTAGCGGTCTTCCACCCCATCGTTCATATGACTGTTCCATAGACCTCCTGCCGGGTATGACTCCGCCACGTGGACATATATATCCCCTGTCCCAAGCAGAACATAAAGCCATGTCCGAATACATTCAGGAGGCTCTCCAACAGGGATATATTCGTCACTCCACTTCCCCGGCAGCAGCCAGCTTCTTTTTCGTGGCCAAGAAGGGAGGGGGCCTTCGTCCTTGCATTGACTACCGAGGGCTCAACCGCGCCTCGGTGAAATATCCCTACCCCCTTCCACTCGTCCCTTCCGCCTTAGAACAACTGCGTGAAGCCCGATATTTCACCAAGTTGGACCTCCGTAGCGCGTACAACTTGGTGCGTATCCGGGAAGGGGATGAGTGGAAGACCGCCTTCAGCACAACAACAGGTCACTACGAATACCTCGTAATGCCGTATGGGCTGACTAACGCGCCCTCAGTATTCCAATGCCTAATTAATGACATGCTGAGGGACATGTTAGGAAAATTCGTGGTGGCCTATATTGACGACATTTTGATTTACTCCCCCAACTACAAAATCCACGTGTCTCAGGTACGCCAGGTTCTCACACGCCTACTGGAAAATGGACTCTATGTAAAGGCAGAAAAGTGTGAGTTCCACACTAACACTACGACCTTCCTGGGTTACGTCATTAGCCCCGAGGGAGTGGCCATGGACAAGAGTAAGGTCACGGCGGTAACACAATGGCCCACTCCTACTACCATCAAGGAGCTCCAAAGTTTCTTGGGTTTCGCCAACTTTTACAGACGCTTTATCCGGGGTTTTAGTTCTATTGCCCTACCCCTTACTGCTCTGTTGCGGGGCGGTCCTCGCCGTCTGCTTTGGAACCACGAGGCCGAGCGGGCATTTTCCAGACTCAAAGCGGCTTTCACCACGGCTCCTATCCTCAAGCACCCAGATCCTTCTCGTCCCTTCGTAGTAGAAGTAGATGCCTCTGAGGCAGGGGTGGGGGCCGTATTATCCCAACGTCTAGGGGAAAAACCAAAACTTCACCCCGTCGCCTTCTTTTCGAAAAAATTATCGCCGGCAGAACAGAATTATGACGTGGGAGATCGTGAACTGCTAGCGATAAAATTAGCTTTGGAGGAGTGGCGACACTGGCTAGAGGGGGCAGAACACCCGTTTACCGTTTTCACAGATCACAAGAATTTAGAATATCTGCACGCCACCAAACGACTAAACCCTCGCCAAGCACGTTGGTCCCTATTCTTCGCACGGTTTCAGTTTACCCTTTCTTATCGCCCCGGGTCTAAGAACCACAAGGCGGACGCCCTTTCCCGTCTCCACACTAGGGATTCACAACCTTCCAAACCCGACCACATCCTACCTCCCTCCTGTTTTGTCGGTAATGTGCACTGGGAATTTGACAGCTTACTTCACAAATTCCCACGTAAGTACGTACCGTCGGCTTGTCCTCCCACAAAATTGTTTGTTCCTCCTACCTATAGGACCCGGTTAATAAGATGGGCTCACACGGTTCCCGGTACCGCTCACCCCGGTTCCCTACGCACCTACCACCTTTTGTCCCACAAGTACTGGTGGCCCAATATGGCCCAAGAAATACAACAGGCGGTCAAATCTTGTGACATCTGCGCCCAAACTAAGGTACCCAGAACCTTCCCTGCCGGCCAACTCATGCCACTACCCACTCCTCAACGACCCTGGTCACATCTCGCAGTAGATTTCATCACTGACCTCCCCAATTCTCTGGGTCACACCACCATTTTTGTTATTTTAGATCGGTTCTCCAAATCCCTCCGTCTAGTTTCCTTGCCCAATCTACCATCAGCCTTCCACACAGCAGAACTGATATTCACACACGTATTTCGTTATTTTGGGATCCCCGAAGACATAGTTAGCGATCGGGGACCGCAGTTTATATCTCGCGTATGGTCCGGTTTTATGGGTAAATTGGGAGTAAATGTGAGCCTTACGTCGGGATACCACCCGGAATCCAACGGGCAAGCGGAACGGGTAAACCAAGAAGTCGGAAGGATGCTTCGTTCGTTTTGTCACAAAAATCCCTCTGATTGGGCCCGCTTCCTGCCATGGGTGGAATACGCCCAGAACTCACTCCGCCATTCTGCCACTAACCTGACCCCATTCCAATGCGTGCTAGGATATCAGCCCCCTTTGTTTCCGTGGGACGCCACAGCCACGGACGCACCAGCCGTAAATGAATGGTTTGACAGCAGTGAACAGGTCTGGGCAAGCACCCATAGGAGACTAAAACAAGCAGCCTCCAAATCAAAAGCCCAGGCGGATCGCCACCGACAGGTAACACCACGCTACCAACCCGGTGAACGGGTATGGCTCTCCACCCAAAACTTGCACCTCAGACATCCCTGCCAGAAGCTCTGTCCTCGTTATCTCGGCCCCTTCAAAGTCATCAGGCCCATCAATGAGGTAACCTACAGACTAGCCATCCCCAAACATTGGCGCATTGCCCCCTCGTTTCACGTTTCTCTCCTGAAACCCTTCCACACAGGCATCCTCACCTCTCAAAACCCTTCTAATCCACCTCCCCCACAGGAAGTTGACGGACAACCGGCCTATCAGATTCGTCAGATTCTAAAATCCCGGCGACGTCAAGGAAAACTTCAGTACCTCATTGTCTGGGAGGGGTACGGGCCCGAGGAACAGAGCTGGGTGGTGGCTAAGGACATGCTGGACCCTGAAATGGTGGACGAATTTCACCGCATCCATCCAGAATACCCAAAACCTAGACCCAGAGGTCGACCCAGGCAAGGAGAGGCTCCCGGAGTGAGCCCTTTGGGGGGGGGCTCTGTTAGGTCGCGCAAAAAGCGCGACTTCAATTACCAGAACTCTCATTCACACACTCCACACTACATTTCCCAGCAAGCTCAGCGGCCTACAAACATGGCCGCCAGGGACTACAACACCCAAAGCACCCACACACTACCACGGTCACAATCACCCTCTTTCTAATCCCGCGCACCTGTCTTCAATTTCACAAGCACTTTATTTAAGGACTTTTGTGTTACAGGTTGGACGCGAAGTATTGTTTGTTTTCCCAAATCTTACCTTACTGAGCAATTGAATTCTGGACTGATTCTCACGGCATTGACCTTTAAGCTAAGTACCTTGGATTCCGACTTCCTCTCAAGCCCTCTTTCTGTTTACACATCTCGGTGATAATTTTACGTGCACTTGTTTCTGATTTTCGGTTAGTGCTGTTTAGTTAGCACACTTTATGTAGTGACCACTATTTTGTTAAGGGTGTTTATTTCTGGATGCTGTTTTTCCGTTTTTCCTTTCTGTTGTTAAGTGTGTGTTTTTCTTACTGCTAGCGCTAACGATTTTGAGAGTGTGTATAAACTTTGCCACGATATCCCGCGAAGACTCGAAGCCTTCTAAAAGCTTTTGTGTTACCCTGTGTCCTTTCCACATGTGTGCTGAATAAAGTGACGAAGTTTTTGACCGCAACTGTGTCCAGCCTACTTCTGGTGATATAACACTGTGTTTGTCTGTGGTTCCCAAACCACCTACTTTCCTCGTGTATTTCTTCCTGTGTTTTGATTACTGCCATTGTGGATTAATTCCCTTTTTGGATTCGTGCTCCTTTTTTGATCACTGCCTGGATTATGGTTTGTCATTTTTGTTGTGGATTCCTGTGTTTTTTTTTGAATAAACTTCTCAATATCAACTGACGTTTCCCCAGCGCATGCATCCTGACACCTCTGCTCATTTCCTTCAGCCTACGGGTCGTAACAAGCACTATGCCTCATTCCTCAAGTTGCCAAACTAAAATGTTAAAAGTTAGTAAAAAGATTAAACACGTCTTGTTTTTGACTTTACAATCTCTACATTGTGAAAGTATAATATTACAGTCATTCCCCTGCATTAATGTATAAGTTGTAATAAAGCGTGTTACCAAACGGTCACTAAGTCACAGCACTGAATAGACTTAGCATGTGGTCACTGCCTGCTGTCAGTCAACTATGAGCTAGATTTATCAGGAATTTCATGAGCATAATCTTCTATCAAGATAGCTTGTTCTTTTACAATGATTATCAAGAGTCCTTAGGGTTTATTTTCCATATTTAGCAACAAGAAAGTGCAACAAACTAGGCAAGCTCACAAACTGAGCATCTATGGATTAAACTTCTGTAAACTTATTACTAAAATATGTATGAAGTATATTTTATTTTTGTTATATTTGTTTTTAATAGAAGGTGATACTCTTCTAGAAGGTGATAGTCATGGTCACATCCTGCCTAGTGTGTGTGGTGGGAGACTAAATACCTAAAAAATATTTTATTGTAAAATCATATCTAAGCACTTGGAAAAGTTTGCAATCAAAATTCATTAAATTTTCATTAAAAGCACTTCAGAAAAAGAGCATTCAATTTGATGCTCCCATAAAAAGTAGACACAGTAAATACATGTCCCTGGGAAATATGAAAAGAGGACACTTTCTAGAAGATTTCTCAATATGTCATGGAGATGCTATTAGTAAAGACAAAATTATAATTATCAGTATTTTCTTTTCACGAATTCCCTTGCTCACATTTTCAAGTGTGACAAGTGCTGCTTTTATGTCATTTTGTTTTAGGTTCATGTCATGTTATTTTGTTTATATTTCCATGTGCTTCTGTTTCTGTTCTAGTCCTGTCTTCACTCCTGTCCTGTCACTGGTGTGTTACCTGATTGTGTTCACCTGTTCTGTGTTTGGTCACTGATTATTTTGTCTATGTATGTTGTCTCATTTGTCACTTTCATATAAACACAAAGAAATATACTTTAGAAAGACAGTTGTGCAGACCTATGCGATGACATAAAAAAACATTTTGACATAATCCTTGTCTAAGTTAGCCAGAATTTCTTTAGAAAACATTTATAGAATGCTTATAAATGTGTTATGAAGGCCCAATGTAGCTACCCTTCAAAGTGTTGAATAATGCATGAGTAAGAAAGCCTACACAATGATATCTGAAACGTATGTGATTCTTCCATAGGGGCTGTTTGAATGTGTGTGTGTGTGTGTGTGTGTGTGTGTGTGTGTGTGTGTGTGTGTGTGTGTGTGTCTCATGGGTTCAGTCTGACCAGCCATTGTCACCATGTTATTATGATTCACACTGACTCACAAACACCTGCGAGACCTTTGGAACACTACCAACACACACTTGCGTGCACACACACATATTCACACGTACAGCTGACAGTGCAGAAAGAAAGGCGCTAAGCCCCAGGCTACACAGAAGGCTGAAACACGGCTATGTACACATTGTCCAAGTCATGGGAAATATCTTTAAATTTTCAGTTTGTATTGTTGTAGGAAATGTTCTCAGCATTGTGAGGTTTGGGTGGAAGCCTTTTCACTGAATGCACTATAACTTGGATATCTCAATTCACTAAAAGCACTCAGTTGACAGTATATTAGGTACTAATACCTTGTTGCTACACTTATTGGCTGTTTTCTTTTCAGTGCAATTACTGACTGTAGTGCTTATCTGATGCACGGCACATTGCATGGGGCGCTACCCTGTGCATCACTTAAAAGGGACCACACCAGGATCACCACTGAGCAAATATTTCGCATGTAAGAGGAGGCTGAGATTGATACAGTTGCAGGAAAGCGTCTTTAATGGGAGATAGTCAACAAATCCAAAATGAGAGACATGCTCAGGGTCAAAGCAGGCTTAAGTCAGGCGATCAGCAAACAGGATATAGGCAAAGGCAGGGCACATGAATCAAAAACAGAGTCAAGGTCAAACCAGAACAGCGATTTCAGGAATAAACAGGCTTGGTAACAACAGGTGCACAAAAGTAAACTGAGCATATACTTTGCCTCAAACAGATAAACACAGAGGTTTAAAAATGCAATCAAATCAAGGGGCAAACTGAAAACAGGTGAGCGTAATCGGGAAACATGAGAGAGACAACCAATGACAAGACATGAATCAGAACAAAACACACATGGTAACGTAATGCTTTGGGGGGTGCTAACTGACAGTATTTGGCAGCTGGATCATTCTCAGAACAGTAGTGGCACACATATATGTTGCAAGAAAAGAGGCATATACAGACCAGTAAATTTTAGCAGACACTACTAAACTATGGACATATACTGGAATTTGCTGCTCAGTAACTCGGTCTATAAAATTACAGATAATTCCATAATATTGTGTGTGGCATGGGTATGACCATATCAGTCCCAGACTTTTAAACACTATCTATATTAACTGACCACTTTGTTAGATATGGCTACCTTGTTAAACAGTAGCCATCCTGACTGACTTGCATATTAATCTTTATAGTAATCTATATAACATGATTTTAACTATTATCCAGGATATATTTTGTAATGAAATGCCTGAGGTGACTTTTTTTAGTTGAAACTTCTTTCATTGATTTGTTTGTCTGTTTTTATGTTGTAATAATCCACGGCTAGGTGTGCGCGTCTGGTGGTTCTTTGCCTCCATGCCGTGCATTAAAACTTGCCAGGACTGACAAGTTAAAGCTGTCATTGTTTGACTGAAAGGATAAAAATACTAAATTTGAATGAAAAGATCAAAATAATGGTTAATTTTCATTAGTTATTTTATATACAGATAATTAGAATTCTGCCCACACAGAGATAAAGTAGTGCGATAAGATTACATTTAGTTGAATGAATTATAATAAATAGTTATTAGAGAGAGAGAGAGAGAAAGAGAGAGAGAATGAATTACCTGTGTCCGTTCCTCGTCTCTACTTGTAATGAAGCTGTGAGTTTAACTACTATATGCAACTGTAACTGTATGTTACTATGGTTACAGTTGTTTACTGGCAGCGCATTGATTTAGAATGGTGATTAAACTGACTGGAACGCATACCTTCCAGCCAGTCAGAATCGAGTATTCAGACAGACCATGATATAAAGTCCTTTAGACTATCCAGCTCTCTGAGCTTCCAGTCTCTGCTCAAACATATAAGGTTCCAAAATTGTAACTTTTATGCTAATTGCTAACTAGCCATCGTATACCCGCATTACACTTTGGGTCTAATGTTTGCTGTCACCACTATAGCTATGTCAGATTCTCATCATGACATTCAACGTCGCTGGAAAATGGTGAGTGAGAAAAGGAGCTCTTGCTCTTTTGTGTTCTCCTATAAAAGGTCATTATAACTGCACTAGCAAAGTCCCCCTATGATGTCAGCGTGGCACACAACTGCTAACCTCCAAAAGGAATAATGATAATACAACATCAACCAACAAATTAGCATCAGAATCACTAAACACATCACAAATATTTCAGAATAAACATATTTAATATATTTCAAGTTGGAGGTTTCACTGTATGTACTAATTGTCCTGTACCTCTCATCTATTGGTTAGATACAGTATATTGAGGCAGTCTTAAATAAGTTGTTTCCAGGTAACTTCATCGCTATGCAGGTGAGTGCCGACTGAGTAGCAAGGTACTAGGGCCGCTGCCATATGCCTTTGACATATTTGAGCAGCAGGAGTTAAATTGGGCAGGAGTACAGAGGTGTGGAGCTACAGAGCACTACAGAGCTCTACTCCAGTTCTATCATTTTAATAGATATGTAAATCAGAGCTTGTCATGATAATAAGAGTTTCAGACTGATTTATAGAGAAATGCTTTATTTTAATATAGTAAAATGTGTTTTTTTTTAGTCACGGTGGATTGTTAACTGCTAAGTAAATACATTTGAACGTTAAACTAAAATGTGTTCATTTTGCTAGTTCACAGGCTTTACTGTATTGTTCCTTTAGCAGGAAAGATTCAGAACTGATGAACAAATCTGGCAGCCCAGTTAATTTAATATTGTTACAGTACATTAAACCATTAGTACAAATTCAGATATATCAAAATGTTTTAATTACATTTTTATAATATCAGTATTGCTAATGCCATACAATAATATATAATAATTTATACAACACTTAGTTCCATTCCACTAATTTGATTGGACAAGCAGCATTTCAAGAGTGCTGATATTTAGTATAACAGCACTGGGGCTGCTTGCACTGTAGCCAGGTAAGTTTGTATTACTCCATTTGTCTGTGTTCACTATGTAAAATTCCAATTTTAACAATAGTTGGTTACAATGAAACCATTACTACACTTACTGCAGGCTGTCAGTCAGTCTGTGCATTGCGTGGCAACAGCTGTGGTTTCTTTGGAAACCATTTTCTTTGACAGAGCAAAAATAAGCAAAATATTTTGCCATATTGTGTCTGAAATGTCAGTTACTCAAAATTAATATCTTGTTTATTGAATTGTTGAAATAAAATCAATATCACTCTCACAGTCGTGCTGTTGTACTGAATATCAGCATTGAACTATAGATTTAATTATTCTGTTTCCACATTGTTATCACCCAGAAAAGATGCAGGGATCCCTGACCTCCTACAACCCAATTTAATCCTTGCTTAAGAGTCATGATCTAGAATCTGTATTATGACCACAATTGCCATAAACTAAAATAGGGCCATGTAATTGAGAATCAGCTTTCATAGCCTTCATCTTATATAGTTTCTACATGCACTATATGGCCAAAAATATGTAGACACCAGACCATCACATCCATATGTTCTTTTTGAACATCCCATTCCATAACCATGGGCATTAATATGAGCTTGGTATCCATTTTCCTGCTATAACAGCCTACACTCTTCAGGGAAAGTTTTCCACTAGATTTTGAAGTGTAGCTGTGGGATTTTGTCCATTCAGCAACAAGAGGATTAGTGAGAACAGGTACTGATGTCAGACAAGGAAACCCAGCTGAGCTTTTGAGCTGTAGTCACTTATTGCTTTTATCACAGGAGAAACAACACCACAGCTCTGGCATTGTTCATACGTAAAACACCCAACTGAACACTGTAATTCCATATTTGGATAAAATCTGTTCATGAATACCAGCTGTACATCTGTACCAACATGATAGATCAGGGTTCTTCAAATCTGGTCCTTGAGGTTCACTGTCCTGCAGAGTTTAGCTCTAACCCTAATCATACACACCTGAACAAGCTAAACAAGGTCTTCAGGATTACTAGAAAATTACAGGCAGGTGAGTTTGGAGGTTGGAGCTAAACTCTGCAGAATTGAATAACCCCGTGATAGATCATGCTTCACTGTTGCCAATATCAAATGTTTTATACCTAACTGAGATGCATAAGCTATCGTACAGTCTTGTACAATATTGTACAGTATTGTATGTCAATCATAAACATAATTGCTGTAAAATACTGTTCATTTTTATTATTTGATATGCTTGTATATTACATCTGTTTATTTCTCAAAATGCATGAATAAAGTAGGCTTTTCCCCAGATTTCCACTAGCCCTAGCTCTGTAACCAGTGGAATCTCAAACTCAAAATTTTTACACCAGAATGCTACTATAGATGACTTATTTCCATGAACATTTCAGGCTCGTATCTTGTCCCCACCAGAGATATTCAACCCAAAATTGAGGGGAATTTAAATAAAACTGCACTTTCTCACCCTCATTAAAAAAAGAAGAAAATAAGAGAAGTGTCTAACCTGAAATGTTCTGCATGCACACTATACTTACCTAGGTACCCCCTAAAAAAATTAAGATTGAGACCCAATCCCTTCCCATTATAAATTGACCCTAAAAGTGGAACTATGAGCAATTTTGCACATTACATTTGGACTTAAGTTCTAAGTCTAAGGCACAAGAATGTGCAAAATGTTCCACGTTGCCTCCTAGTTCTTTCAGTCACTTTGGCCCTGTCTCATTTGTTCAACTGTCTGGTATAATTTCGTTAATGAAACCTGCTAAATCTTGATGTCATTCCATCACGGTTGCTCAAAGATGTTTGAGGGCAGCAGTAGCTCAGTGCTTAAGATGTTGGGCTACTGATTGGAAGGTTGTGAGTTCAAATCCCAGCACTGCCAAGCTGCTACTGTTGGGCCCTTGAGTAAGGCCCTTAACCCTCAATTGCTCAGATGTATGAATTCAATAAATGTAGGTCACTCTGGATATGGGCGTCTGCCAAATGCCGTAAATGTTTTTTAATTCTGTTGCTCCCATTATGCTGGCCATAATCAACAGTTCTCTGAGAAATGGAGTGGTTCCTGCAAGCTTTAAACATGCTGTGGTTCAGCCCCTACTGAAAAAAAAAAACCTCATCTTGACCCTACAGTTTTTAATAATTATAGGCCTTTCTCAAAACTGCCATTTCTGTCCAAAATTTTGGGAAAGGTGGTTTATTCACAGATCTATTCTTATCTGACTGTCTTCAACATATTTGACCAATTTCAATCACGCTTTAGGTCACTGAGTAGTACTGAGACTGCACTGTTAAAGGTGACCAATGATATTTTAGTTTCCCTGGATTCTGGCAATGGGGCCATTTCAATCCTTTTAGACCTCAGTGCAGCATTTGATATGATCAATCATTCCATTCTTTTAAATCATCTTGAGAGGGTGGTTGGCATCCAGGGAGTTGCATTAAACTGGTTTTACTCATATCTTAAGGAAAGAACTGTTTTCTATCAATATTGATAATCACCTCTCTGTTATGTAACACAAACGGGGACTGGATGCAAGCGCAGGGAAAAAGTCAGTTTATTAGGAACAAACCAAAAGTATAAGGACGAGGGGAAACGTAACTCAAAAGGCAGGGTCAAAACAAAGGATAATCATACACGGAATCCCAAGGCATGAATCCAAAGAATATCAAGGCATAAGTTCACAGAGTATCGTGGCATAAATCCATAGTATCTCGAAGCATAAATCCACAAAATATCAAGGCATAAGTTCACAGAGTATCGTGGCATAAATCCATAATATCTCGAAGCATAAATCCACAAAATATCAAGGCATGAGTTCACCGAGTATTGTGGCATAAATCCATAGTCCAGGAAACGCGGGAAGAGGGAAAAAAACGCAGAACATTCATTCATATACTTTCATCTATTTATTTATACATTTAATACTCCGCCAGGAAGCGGAAACAGGAAGAAGTATAAATAAGGAGGGTAATCAGAAACAAACAAGATTAAACACAAAACACCTGAAACTCATAATCAAACGATAAACGGAAAACCTATCAATGAATGGGGTGGAGACATGACGTAAACCAGGGAGCAGAAAACCAATGAAAATACCGAGGCAGGGACATGACGTAAAACAAAAACAAAAGCACATGGCAAAGTAAACAAAACGTGAATTCATGAATGGGGATCTTCCTCAACGGTGGTGCAGAGAATGGAATGCGGAAGTGTTCGAGTCAGCCGCTCGCCTTGTGAGCGAGTCAGAGAACAAGAGAAACTCTAACATTCTCATCCTCAGCACTGATCACATGTGGTGTCCCACAAGGCTCCATGTTGGCTCCTCTGCTTTTTTCTCTGTATATGCTTCCTCTAGGCTTTATCATTCAGAAGTACAGTATTGCTTATCATTGTTATGCTGACGACACACAACTTTACCTTCCTGTCAGGTCTAACGATTGTTGTTCCATCAGTAATCTTGTCTTGAGGAAGTTAAATTATGGATATCTGAAAACTTCCTCATGCTTAATGAGGATAAAACTCAGGTCACTGCTTTTGGCTCTTGGTTATGTATCACTGACATTGAAAATCAGTTATGTACTCAGTCTTTAACCTTGCACAATAGAGTTAAGAACTTGGGTGTCATCTTTGATTCTGACTTATTATTTAATAAGCAGATAAAGCACCTATGTCTCTTTGATCATCAAATCAGTTACTCCTCTCTGTTCCCCATTCCTGTTTGAAAACCAATTGGTGATTGGGTATTTGTAGTTGTGGCCCCCAAGCTGTGGAATGCACTTCCATTTGTTGTTAGGTCTTCTTCCTCATTGGCCATATTTAAATCTAGATTGAAGACACATTTTTTCTTTATAGCCTATGATGTTGTTTGAGATGTATAGGGGTTTCTATTTGTATGTTTTATAATGTTTTATTAATGTGTTCTAACACTGAAAATTCTATTTAATTCTGGTATTAATGTATTTGTACTGTACAGCACTTTGGTTACAACATTTGTTGTTTTTAAATGTGCTTTATAAATAAAAATGAACTTGAACGACAGCATGTACCTTGTAATGTGCTCTAGAGATCAGTTTTTGTTCCAAGGTGCTAGGCCCAAACTGAGCCAAGATATTGAGGTTTTCGTAAACAGCTGTATAACCAAAATTTGTTGTGTGCCATGACACAAAGATGGTCGTTGTATTTAAACCGGGTAAATTAAAAAAAAAAAACACACAAAACACTGTTGGTTTTGCGATGCCAATACATAGAAGAGTAATCGCTCCAAAATTTTGGAAAATTAAAAATGGTCAAGCAACCTATATTGGACCACTTGAGATGGAGTGAACCAGTGGTAAAACAGTCAGTCTTCCTAAGATTGTCTAAAACCTTGATAGCTAAGTGTAATCTCCTCACATGATGAATATCAAATTTTGATCAAGTTGTTGGATAGCTACCCATGCTGTAGCAAAATGAACATATTAACAATTAATTCAGTTTGTACTCAGATACTGGCTGTCAAAATGTCTGTAATGCTCCTCTGCTGCAGTAGGAATTGGGATCATTAAATATATTTTTTAGCTTTAAAATGCTACGATGTCTGATTTAGATACATGAAAAAAAATGTCTATATAGTTCCATAACGTCCAGGAATCATGAGGAGAACTCATGAGGAAGAATCGAAGCTTATATGTAACACAAATGCTCAGTACTTGATGGCTGCATATATCACTAAACAAAATTATACAGTAAAATAAATCATTTCAATGCATTTCCTAAAATACTACTTCCCATTGCTCTAAATTTACTGAGTTCTAAGCATTTTTATTAGCCTTGGAATAATAGATTTTTGAAAACCATTGGTGTAATATAATTCATGGAGGTATAATCCATCGAGGTAATGCAGGTGCTTTTCTTTTACCCTCCCTCTCTGTGTCTCTTTCCCTCAATTTCAGACTGCACAGATTTCAGCATCAATAGCAAGAATTCCCAAAGCTTACAAATTGCTGCTGTCACAAACACACATATACACAAAAAAAACTCATTTCTGTCCTGCAGAGTTTTGATTTTTTTTATTATTATTTTTTTTTATCTTTGCATAAATTGAAAGCTGGCTCTGCCCTGTGCGATTTGGCTCCTGCAGAGACCAACGTGTATAAGTTTCTTTTTTTCAGACAGAGAGACAGACATTTATTTCAAATAACATACTCCCATTACTTTTAATAGAAGCCTTTGTAAATAGCAAACTTTAAAAATGACAGCCTTGTACACATGGCTGGTTCTCATTATTTCATGTAATTGCTGAGCTTGTGTGACATTATTTGGCAAATGAAGACGTGTGATTAAAGATTAAGAAGAGCTGGTAAATAGTAGACATGTTGTGAATTATGTTTTTCATCTATTCACGCCAGTGAATAACCATTCTATCATGAATGAACAGTTAAAAAAGAAAAAAAAAGATACATTTTGATTTTTCAGCAGCCTATCCCTGCTATAACGACAGATTTGAACATCTTTCAGTTATTAAACTTCTCCCACACAGAACCAATAACCCAAGTGTAGGATCAAACCAGGGAGCCTGGAGATGTTATGCAGTTAACAGTGCTACCCACTGCACCACCTCTTTATTAATTATTTATTGATTACATTCAACAATTATAATTTGAACAATAGATCAGCCAGTCAAGAACACTCACACTAAATCCTCTAAAGCAGAAATGCCACCCACATATCTGGCAAGCAATAATGGTAAATAGTAAGCAGAAAAGAATATCTGCTTTGTTTTCAAGTAATATTGCAAATTAATGACACCAATACTAAGGTTATTGAGGATAAGGACGAAAACAACAATGCTGAAACTGATACAGCCACTCCAGCAGAGACTACCACAGTGAACAACACTGTGACCAAAACCGATCAAGCCCCTTCAGCAGAGATGACAGCGAGTGCCGTGCAGTTAGTGTTTGTTTGTTCATCACCTGTAATACCAGATAGGTGTAACGCATGGTAAGTGAATGCAGGATACAAGTGCGTCTACTCAGGGCACTGGTAGCTTAGTAGTTAATACGTTGGACTAAATGAATGTTTAAATGAGATAAATGTAAGCCGCTCTGGATATGCCAAATGTACTCAAAGTGCTGTTTATTAGAGCTTGTCTACTAATCATGGTCCATAGCACAGATCAAAGAACAGGCAGGCAGCATCAAACAAGGAATATCCATAATTAAAAAAAAAAAAAGAAAGAAAGAAACTGGTGAGGGACAAATCCATGAAACACAGAACATGGAAACCAAAAATTGAAAAACGGGAACCAAACAAGACTTGGATCTAATGACGTATATTACGTATATGTATAATGATGTCACGAGAACCAAACAAGACTTGGATGTAATGACGCACGGCATGACAAATGCATGATAAGACTATAAATAGACAAACTAATCAAGAGCTGCACTTAGAACGGGTGCACACATTAGGTAACAGACCAGTGACTGGACAATGGCAGAGACAGGACCAAAACAACATGACAATGTAAACAAAAGGCACATGGACAGAACTCATCATGGACAGAAAAAAAATGACAGCAACACTGGTCTCACTCACAACCATGTTAGTGTTTGATTGTATTCAATCCCTCTGTGTGTGTGTGTGTGTGTGTGTGTGTGTGTGTGTGTGTGTGTGTGTGTGTGTGTGTGTGTGTGTGTGTGTGTGTGCTGAAAACGTCTGTCATCACCATTAGCCAATATAGTACTACAGCATTAAAGTGTTTAACTTGGCTACATTGCAATGCTTCAAGACATTCACTAACAGGAAATAATTCATCATTTGTTCGCTATGACAATGATGCAGAATGATATGAGTGATAGGATACACTCACATATATATGCTCTGCTTTTCCTGCAAGCATGGGGAGGAGAAATGTTTATGGCCATTCTGAAATCGGAACACCTCCTGCAATAATCATGAGGCATGAATCAGCCTCCAAATGAACCTGATTATCTGCTAATATAGCCCAGGCATTATGCAAATATCATAAGAGACTTTATCACATTATGCGAATACCTAGGATCTGGTCTCACCCAGAAGAGAATGGGATCCCAACAAAATCTTGACTGAATTCTATAATGGACAATAACAATAAATAGACAATAACTGTGCAATTACATGTTCTCTCTGGATTTTTCACCACCACAGAGGACACCCTTGTGAAGCCTTGCTATTTGTTACCATTTATGTAAGTTCAGAGCTGTTGTAGCTTATCTTCTTCTTTGTATATGATGCTTGCATTTTCTCCTGGTTGCTCTTGTCTGGATATCCCATTGAAATTGGTAATATTGAGCTCTACCGTGTACTGATCTTTGCATGACCTTCTAGCTATGTTTGGGAATTGCCCTTTGTACTTGTTTGCCTTGTGATCTATCTGTGTTTATACAATTTATACTGTTTACAGTGTTTATACTGTGTTTATTCGTTCCAGTCCACTATTTTGATTGTCCAAGAGTACCTATATTTTTTATAACAGCACTGGGATGTTTCACTATGTGTATCACTCCACTTGTTTGTGTTCGCTATGTAAATTTCCACTTCCCATTTCAAAACGGTTACTACAGTAGCGTTAGTGACATCATTAATGGACAGGGCAAACGATATTTTTCATAGGGTGACCATATGTCCTCTTTTTCCCTGACATGTCCTCTTTTATGGACCTTAAAATAGAATCTGGCCAGGGTTTCTAAATCTGAGAAAATGTCCGGGATTCGGCTTTAGTATAATTATGATGTGCTTATGGTCTAATACTGCATCATGTGTGCGCATATTTACATTGCTTTAACCCCTCTCTGTAATTCTCACCTTCTCACACACAAATTGGTCGATTATAAAAGGCTTGCAGCAACTATTGGCCAAATTCCTGCCTCTCAACCATTAGCCTACTCTCAGCAAACACAAAACACTGTTGTGTATGGCATCAAACAGTTGTTTGCTGCTGTCCTGAGTCGAAACAATGCCCATGGCCATATAAGATCATTTTTAATGTCATGTTATCGCATTGCTTTGTATTACATGGCCATTCAAATGTTTAAATGATGGTAGAAGGTACACTCATGGCATCTAATATTTTGTTTTATTCCATCGACATTTAAAAGTATGTAGGAAAAATTGTAAAACGTTGGCAGAGTGAAACCAATTTTATTCATATATATTTGTGATGCAATAGTGTGTCTTTTTCGGTGTATTAAAGTTTGCATTCATAGTAACACTGTTTTGAATGCATGCCCACCTGACCATCTAATCATTGCCTTAAGAAGTTCTTGATCAGCCAAAACAGGTGTGTTAGATTTTGTTTGGAGACAAAACTTGCAGAAAGGTAGATCTCAAGGTAGAGGGTTGGTGACCACTGCCCTAGGGATTACACAGATTGGTGTGAAAAACAAAAAAACATCCAATAAGAGGCAGTTCTACAAGTGGAAATGCCTTGTTGATGAGAGAGGGCAGGAGAGAATGGTCAGACTGGTTCTGACAGTAATGCTACAGTAGCTGAAATAAGCACTCTTTACAACCGAACAACAGAAAAGCATCTCAGATCGCACAACATGTCAAAACTTGAGGTAGATGGGCTACAACTGCAGAAGACCAAGAACTGAAGGTAGAGTGTGCACAGACCCACCTAAAATTGACTGTTGAAAATTGGAAAAAATACCAGGTGATGTTTTTCAAATCTACAACTGTCCAATCAAAGTCACTCTGATATGAATGTTTGATGTGAATATTAACTTTAAAATCCTATTTAGATGATTGATTGTGTTCATCCAGCAGGCTGGTGCTTTATAAGCTTATATAGATTATCAACAGCAGTGTGTGGATGTGTGCTACCACTGGGGAACTCATGTCTGTCTACTCTGCTCATTCCTAAACAGATTCATTTCTATAATCAACATGCTGTAATTGCTGTGATTGTGCCAGCAAAAAGGACTATAGTATAGCCTTTGATAAGGCTGTGCCATAAAGCGAGCACTCCTGTGGAGAACACTGGAGGAGAACAGAAAATGCAGTGAATAAAAAACACAGTAATAGCCTCAATATTCTTAGGCAAGGCAGACATGCTTCTCCAATTTGCAGCTTTCCGGCTAATGGTGTTTTTATATCTCATTTCCCACTTTCAACTGAGACACTTGTGATCTTTTCCCTCCCTCTGATCCCTTTTCCTGCTCACATTACACACACATTCTTTCATATTGCCAAACAAATGCATTTAGAGCCCCACTGTGTGTCATTCGATCCATTACATTTTCCATTTCTCGCTGTTTTTTTTTTTTTACATTTTGTCCTTTCTTTTAATCCACCTGGACCTGTCTGTTTGCGACATCCCGCTGACAGGCACTATGTTTGCTGTTGTTGAATAATACATGATCTGTGTTCTCTCTGTCTGTCTATCAGGCTCTGTTTCTCTTTATTTCTCTCCTATTGACCACTGCATGTGTGTATGTGTTCACAGTACATTGATCCCTTTCCCTTGCGATGGCAATTCTTGGCATAATTGCAGCCTGAGGGGTCCTCAAGGTTAAACACTCAAAGATGTAGAACTTTTTCTTTTTTTTTTTGCCTAATCCAAATAAAGTTTTGGTTTATTTTCTGTTAGGTATGATTCAATTTCACACTGCATATGTTTAAAAGAAAAGCTCAAAACATTGACTGAGAGACAATTGCAAAATGGCACTGATGCCACTCACAAAATACATGCAAAAGTGTTTCAAAACAACAGGAAAACCTTTAGAGAAGATCTTTTTCTCATAACCACCTTGGATTTGGCAGTGTATCTGAGGCTAAAGTGGTCACAGCCTCACCACTGCTTGACAATTAAAGATTGGGGAAATGTTTCCAATCTTCAACTGTCCAGTTTTGGTGAGCCTGTGACCACTGTAGACTCAGATTCCTATTCTTGGCTGACAGGAGTGAATCTTTATGTGGTGTTTGGTAGTTGTAACACATATGCCTCGTTTGATGTGTTGTGTGTTCTCAGATGCTTTTCTGCTCACCACAGTTATAAAGAGTGTTTATATGAGTTACCATAGTTTTCCTGTCAACTCAAACATTTTGGCCCATTCTCATCTGACCTCTCTCATCAACAAGGCATTTCTGTCTGCAGAACTGCTACTCACTGGATGTTTTTGTTTGTTTGTTTGTTTGTTTGTTTGTTTGTGGATTTCTTTGCACCATGCAAGTGGCCAAAAAATCTCCAAGGATCACAGCTGGAGAATTTCAGAAGTTAGTTGTGTCCTGGGGTCAGAAAGTCTCCAAAACTACAATCTGAAGTCACCTACATCACCACAAGTTGTTTGGAAGGGTTTCAAGAAAAAAAGCCTTTACTTATCTACTCTACTCTATCTATCTATCTATCTATCTATCTATTCTACTCTACTTATCCAAAAACAAACTCCGACATCTTTAGTTTGCCAGACACTACTGGAACTTCAAATGGGATCGGGTTCTATGGTCAGATGAAACCAAAATAGAGCTTTTTGGCAATAAATGCCAGAGGTGGTTTTAGTGCACACAGAGAGGTAGCCATACGGAAAAGTACCCCATGCCCACGGTTAAATATGGTGGTGGCTCTTTAATGTTTTGGGGCTGTTTTTCTGCCAGAGGACCTGGACATTTTGTTAAAATACATGGCATCATGGACTCCATCAAATATCAACAGATATTAAATGCAAACCTGACTGCCTCTGCCAGAAAGCTTAAAATGGGCCATGTTTGGATCTTCCAGAAGTGGTGGATCATATCATGACTCATGACTCATATCTGTGAAGGTGCCATTGGCGTGGAGGCGATAGAGAGACCTACAGTACTGTGCAAATTTTCAGACACCCAATTTTTTTAGTACAAACTTTGTTGTACATTTTTTATTTTATAACTTCTACATTATCAAGTCAGTACAAAAAAACATTTTAGATTCCCAAACATTAGTTTTCTAGCACAAGATTAAATGTTACAGAAAAATGTTTGTATGTAAAGAAAGCAGCATACGTAAGAGACCACTTTTCAGACAAAAAACACAATGAAGACTGCTGGGTTTTGCTGCAAAAATAAGAAGCAAGTGTGAAAGTCAAAGTCTCCAGAAGAACTGTGGCTGGTTCTGCAAGATGCTCAATAAAACTTACCAGCTCATTTCCTTATAAAACTGCACTAATTGTACCAGAGACTATTATTTTAATTTAAATTTTTATTTTTTTGTCACACCAAATATTGACTTGGTTTCATTTATTACTGTTTACTGCTCTTTATGGTATTTTTTTTATGTACAAACATTTAATTTCATTATTTTGAAGGCATCTGCTCTACAGCATTTCTTTGCATGTGCACAGTACTTTTGCACAGTACTGTATGTGTCATCAAGGCAACATCTTTTCCCAAGAAGTCCATGGTTATTTCAGCAGAACAATACCAGGCCTCATTCTGCATGTGCTACAACAGCGTGGATTTGTAGACACAGAGTGCGTGTGCTTGATTGGCCTGCCAGCAGTCCAGATCTGTCTCCTATGGCGCATCATGAAGAGGAGAATCAGACAATGGCGACCATGGACTGTTGAGCAGCTGAAGTCTTGTATCAAGCAAGAATGGGCAAAAATTTCACTTGCAAAACTGCAACAGTTCTCAACAATTAAAAAGTGTAATTAAAAGGAAGGGTGATGTAACACAGTGGTAAATATGCCTCTGTCCCAACTTTTGTTTAGTATGTTGAAGGCATCAAATTTACAAAATACAATTAGGTTGGTCAGTGAAAACACTAAATATCTTTTCTTTGTACTTTTGTCAGTTAATTAAAGTTTCAAGAGACTTGACAAATCACAGATTTTGTGATTGCATTTTAGAAAAAAATCCCAACTTTTATGGAAATGGGGTTGTAGATGGCATCATGAAGATTATGGGGATTACCTAGAAATACTGAAGCAAAACCTCAGCCAGAAAGGTCCTGGTCACAAGTTGGTCTTCCAGCAGTACAATAATCCTAATGTTATGTAACATGGATTGAGACAGATGCAAGTGCAGTTAAAGCTTTTATTATAAAGAGACAGACAAATCCAAATTGTAGGCAAAAACAGAGTCGTAAACAGTCCAAGGTCGGGTGATGAGAAAACAGAGTAACGAAGGCAAAACATTAATCAAAAAACCAACACAATGACAAAGGCTTGGTAATGACAGAACACTAGAGAAACTGAGTAATTACTTCTCAGTGAGCCAGAAATTGAATGAGGCTTATATTGTTGAACAGTTATGAGTAAGTGATTGAAAACAGGTGTGTGTCATTAAAAGTCTGGTGACTGTGAGGGTGTGACTGTGCGTGTGTTATGAGAAGTGGAGTCCAGGGTGGCCATGTTTGTAGGCTGCTGAGTCTGCTGGGAAATGGAGTCTGAGTTGCGGTGTAACCTAACAGAGCCCCCCCACCCACAGGGAGCTTCTCCCGAACTGCCAAGATCTTCCCTCCCCTGGCGGTCCTGGCCCTCTGGGAAAAATTGTCCACTCAGCCCCCCAGGTCCTGAGGCAGGCATTGTCCCTAGTCTTGCTCATTCCTTGTGTAGCCAAGGAGCAGACATGAGGCTCAGGTAGGCTCACCGGGGTCATGAGGCAGGAACAATGCTTGGGAGGTCTTGTTGTCGGCCTCATGCATGAGCAGAGCGTGGTGGGCCATGTCGTTGGCCTCAGGTGTGAGTAGAGCGTGGAGGGCCGTGTTGTTGGCCTCAGGTGTGGGCAGAGTGTGGTGGGCCATGCCATCAGTGTCAGGCATGAGCAGAACTTAGTGGGCCGTCTCGTCGGTCTCCGGTGTGAGCAGAACTTGGTGGGCTGTCTCGTTGGCCTCAGACAGGAACTTCGCTTGGGAGGCCGCCTCGCCGGCCTCTGACTGGAACTTGGCTTGGGAGGCCACCTCGTCAGCCTCTGACTGGAACATGGCTTGGGCTCAGGAGTTGAGGTCGCCTTGTTGACCTCTGGCTGGAGCTCTGGAGTTGAGGTCGCCACATTGACCTCTGGCTGTAGTTCTGCAGGAGAGACCCTTTCGTGGGTCTCAGGCTGGAGCTTAGGAGATGAGGTCGCATTGTTGACCTCTGGCTGTAGCTCTGCAGGGGAGACCACGTCGTTGGTCTCCGGCTGGAGCTCAGGAGTTGAGGTCATCAAGTAGACTTCTGGCTGGAGCTCTGCAGAGGAGACCCCTTTGTGGGTCTCAGGCTGGAGCGCTTGGGTTGAGGTCACCATATTGACCTTCGGTTGGAGCTCTGCTGGGCAGACTATGTTGTTGGTCTTCAGCTGGAGCTCAGGTCACCACATTGACCTCCAGCTGGAACTCCACTGGGAAGACCACGTCATTGGTCTCCAGCTGGACCTCAAGAATTGAGGTCGCCACATTGACCTCTGGCTGGAGCTCTGCCAGGGAGGCCACATCCTTGGTCTCAGGCTGGAGTTCTGAGGTAGAGGTCACCACATTGACCTCTGGCTGGTACTCTGCACTCACTCTCTTGTGGAGCCATTTTTGTGGGTACGTCAGCTGCCCTTGAAACAATCCTGAGCGCAGTAATATGATCCATGTATCCCAAGTTCAACACATGTGGGACACTGTAATTTGGCTTCTTTTCTACAGCCCTCAGTTGTGCAACCTGTGTCACCCCCATTGCTGCCCTGTCAGCCAGGGACTGAAGCTGGGCTGTGGAGGCCACCACGTCAGCCTCTGGCGCCCTCTGGTGCCCCCAGGTCTGTCTGACAGGCTGGCCCTCCCCAAAAAAAACTTTAAGGTCAGGGGCAAATTCAGGAATCCCAAACACTTATCAATAGTCCCACAAACTGAGAAACTCACTGGATCCCATGGCTATAAGAAGCTCTACCCACTGGCAGGCTGAGCCTATGAGCTGGGACAACATGAACCCCAGCCACTGCTTCTCGTCAGGTTTGGGGTCCTCCAGGCTAGCAAAATATAATTGGCAGTGTAGCAGAAAACTTTGAGGGTAGACTGAAAAGCCATCATATGGTTCTGGGGGATACATGGAAGTCCACTGAGAAAAATGAACTGAGTTAAGCGCTGGCATGGTTATTTCCTTATGATGCCTCCTTCGCTTTCCTACTGCATCCATGGGGTGGCGAAGTAATTCTGTTAGGTAATGCGGATTGAGACAGATGCAAGTGCAGTTAAAGCTTTTGTTATAAAGAGACAGGCAAATCCAAATCATAAGGCAAAAACAGAGTTGTAAATAGTCCAAGGTCAGGCGATAAGCAAACAGAGTAACGGAGGCAAAACATTAATCCAAAAAGGTGAGCAAGGCAAAGATCAGAAACCAGGAAGCAAACAAAATGGCAAAGGCTTGGTAATGACAGAACACTAGGGAAACTGCACAATTACTTCGCAGTGAGGCAGAAACTGAATGAGGCTTATGTAGGTGAACAGTGATGAGTAGGTGATTGAAAACAGGTGTGTGTCATTAAAAGTCTGGTGACTACCCTACTACACAGTAGGCATAAAGCAGTATGCCAGAGGGGTAGTATGGCTGAATTCTCAGTAGGCGAGAAACAGTAGGCGAGAAATACCCAGATGGCATACTGCTTCCAGCGAGATTTTGCAGTGTGCAACCAATCAACACTACACGAGTCAAAAAATGCCATAATGCAACGGGACTGGTGCGGACGAACTCAGAAAAAAATCGTAAAATACAGTGTGTATTTTTGAACTAACCATAAAGTACATAACCTAATTGACTTAACACCAGTAATGTATTTGAAAAATTAAGTTTGAATGACTTTAGCCTAGATATCAGGCTTGCGGAGTAATGGATTACATGTAACGGCGTTACATAATCAGGATACAAAAAACTGGTAACTGTAATCCGTTACAGTTACGTCAAAAAACAAAGTAATCAGATTACAGGTACATTTTGTAAAAAAAAAAATGGGAATACTATCAGGATTACTTTTGCAGGGCTACAGACTGTGCCTAAAAAGGTCGGATTTCCGACCAAAAATATTAATTTGCGAGTGATATTTTTGCTGAGATCGCCACTGGCGACAATATAAATTTAGACGTTTTGATTTAAAAATGGCATGTTCTGTCTTTTTAATTGCGTTCTGTGACTTAATTGCATTCTGAGACTTCTAGGATTCAAGAGTTTGCATGGCTCAGGTATGATCATCGCACACAGAAAATGTTTTGTGACTTTTGCTCGAAAGCGGGCATAGAAATAGCGGGGAAAACAGATTTCATTACCGGAATGAACCATTTCAAGAAAGAGACTGTGAGAAAACAGGCGATAGTCAAAAGCATAAAAAAGCTCATGACTATGTAATCACAGAGAGCTCCACAAAAACACAGTTAGCACAAGCAGTGTCTCGTGCATGTGAACTACATGACGAGACAGAATGGAAAGAGCTAAAAATAAAATTCAACACCGTCTATATGATTGCATGTTAAGAGCTGCCTTTCACCAAATTTACCTCTCAGATATTACTAATGAAGAAAAATTGACTGGATGTGGGCAAGATGTTTGACAACGACACAGCATGTGCTTTGAGCAGAATGCATCTAGTTGAGATATTGCCTGTACTACCAATATTGGCTGCTCAGTGCGAACGTGGCTTTTCAGCTCAAGACAGGATAGAATTAAGTATACAATTAAACCTTGGAAGTCTTGATCAGGATCACTGTGCTGATTACTTGAATAGTTTGATCCTGAACCATGTGTCAAACGCTGGCTTTCTGCAAAACGAAGGAGGCCAATCTCAACTCAATGGCCAAGTGATGCTGACATAATTATGGTCAGTGACACTGGCTCAGATTCTGTGTAAAGAACAATTCTCTGTGGCTGTATATAGTTCTGTATATAGACTGTATAATTTGGAAAAAACATTCAGTTCCCACTTTAAGTGAACTTGGATGAAAATGCTGATGCTGTAAAAGGAGTCCAGACGTACACACGACGTACACATGACAGGATGACTGAAAGTAAGTGTTTTAAATTTTTCAAATGTAAGTTAATTCTTATGTGGCACTTAAAAAAATCATTTGGTGCCTGTTTTTTTGTTTTTTTCTTATAGGAGCCAATGGCTCTTAATAGATTTGTTTGTCTGGAGCCCTGCTTTTGACATAACACAATATAGACAGCTGCATGATTATAGTTCTGGTTCTCTCTTGCCAGTTGTGACTCACATGAGCAACAAATTTATTTATTTTATTAAAAACAAATCCAAACATTGAACATGTTTTAAGCTTTAAAATAAGCTCTAAATAAAAGTATTTTAGATCATATTGCTTTTACATATGTGACCTTGAAGTAATCCAACAGTAATCAGATTACATTACTTTCATATTGTGATACTTGGATTACGTTACTGATTACAATTTTTAATGAAGTAATTTGTAACTGTAACAGATTACATTTAACCCTCCCAACCCTTCTAGATATATATAATCTTTTGGTCTCAACTGTATATGCACCAACAAAAAACTATTAGCATGTTTTTAGTTAGTTATTTACTTTGCATATCTCACTGATCACATCTGGACTTTGAGGAATGTTCCAGGTTGAAAATGGGATTAGATTTGCCTTGGGGGCACTGGAGGAGAATGTATAGCTGATCTTAGCTGACATCTTAACAGCAATAAAACATTAATGATTACAGGTAATTTCGTTGCTGTTCTTAAGTAGTTTTGCTGAAGCGATTAAAATATTTATTTGCTGTACTAGTTGTATCTGATTTGTGTCATGGATATTCTGGAACAAATTTGAGGCTACAGTTCCCAGCAGCCACTGCACCCCACTGCATCACTGTCACATGACCACCTGCACCTGTTTCACATTGTTGTTAATGAGCACTTGTGTATATATAGTCACATTTTGCACTGCACTGGTTGTCTTGCATTTGTCTTTCTTTGCCATTGTTTCCTGTCACTGTGTTTAGGTCATTGGTCTATATTTGTTTCCTAGCCTTTTGTGTTCCTTGGTTCTTGTTTTGTGTTGTATTTTTGTATATATATATATATATATATATATATATATATATATATATATATATATATATATATATATATATATATATATATATATATATATATATGTGTGTGTATATATATATATATATATGTATCTATGTATGTATATATATATATATATATATATATATATATATATATATATATATAAAATGTTCACTATCCCTATCTGCGCTTGCATCCGTCTCTACCCTGTTACCTGACAATATGTATATTGTAGCTTTTACTGCATGGTTGTCAGAAGAAATTTACTTCCAGGCCACTACAATATGTAACATTCATGTATATTTAATAAATCATATCTAACTAATTGAATGCTAAATTGTACAAACTTGTTCTCCAAACCTTTTTAAAATGCCATCATGGCCATCCCATTACATTTCATTAAAATCATGAAGCCTGCAGCTGCCAGTGAATTGCTATGCATGTATTCACACATTCGAGAGGTGCTCCTAATACCAATATAAAAAAGTAATTTGTTTTTAGCACTTTGACAGGTGTCTTTGTCATTAAAAGCCTCAAATAAATTCAGCCTCAGGTACTGTTATGCAGGTATTTTGACAGAGTTTGGTTCCACTACTTGTCTTCAAGCTTCTAAAAAAAAGTTAATTTAGAGCTTTAAGGAGTCTGGTGAAGAATTAAATGTGTGACAGCTCATTATTACAGAATTACAGAATTATTCAAGCTTACCAGGAGTGCATAAGGTTTGCTGCAGTGTTGGTGCAGTGTGTTGTTTATCATTTTTGCAAATGAAAGATGGATTTGGAAAAGTGAATACCTCAATGCCATTTTAATCACCAGCATCAGTGGATGAATCCTTCAATCATCGACAATAGTTTTTTTTTTAAGTAGAAATTCATTACACTGTTTACTTTGACTGATAACACTTGGAACAAAAAAAGTCTGTTTCAGTTGTAGCAAGTAATTCCAAAATCCAGAGAAACTTTCAGAGTCAACAAAGCTGAAACATAAACTGCTTGTGGAAACTTGTGGAAAAAGTGAACACTCAGCGTTTGGACTCAACTGGCCTCACCCCATGTGGGAGGTGTATTTTCAAGATGATATATTGTACCTATGCTCTATTACTGTTTGCCAGAAATTTACTGACTTCCTGCAATCTTCGTCCTTTGTCCATCATCATCACCATCAATCGATCAACAGCATCACTGAGATAAATGATAACCTCTAGCCTGTGCAAACATCTCTCTTATCACAGTGCAAACATAAAACCAGGTGTAGTACTCTATTAATATTCTAATCATAAACATTCAGCCCAGTGTACATTGTGACTAAAGACTGGTATGTAACGAATATTGCTTGTTCATAACATTAACTCCACACATTCATATTGGTTTGAATTTCAAGGAGTAGCAAGAATGTTATCGGATAGAATCCCTAATTTTATAAACCTTTATGCGTATAAAAATACCTGCAAAATGATTTACTTACAAAGGGCTATGATTTTGTCTTTAAAATGAGTCAAATAACATATCTTGGTTTGTGGTATTGTGCCAATGAAATGTAAGTAGGGGTGTTTCTAATTTAAAGAGTGGTGTTAATACAAATACGTTGATTTAGCATCCTAAATTCGATTTCATATGCCTGAAAGTCAGTGTAGGAATGATAATTCCAAGTGTAAATTAATATTACTGAAGGGCAGGTATTACATTTGAGGAAGCCTGTTTCTGCCCCTTATATAAAAATATTTACAAAGTCTTAATAATGAGAAAATTATAACATTTTCTCAAAATGATTAAAAAGTTCCTTACTTGTACAACCACCATCAGTAAATAGACAGTATCCCAGAAAAAAGTTTTTCATTGTTATAACATTGCAGTGGTTTTATTTTTCGGCAGAACCAGGCTTACATATTTATAAAAAAATAAATAAATCATTTAAAAAATAATAAAAAATAAATTGTGAAATACTTAATACCCACTTGTGGCACAGATTTTATATGCTAATCTTATCTTTGATATATCTATTTGTCTCTAACAGTATCCCATGTGGGAAATATATACATAGATGGTGTCCATTATTACAGTAAATAATTAAAATAAATAATTGAACTCTCCTATTTAGTGAAATGTCATCATCTGGTTCTCTCCATACTATAAACCCTGGCAGAAAGAGTCATAAAGGGATGGGCAAGGAGAGGATTCACTCCTGCTCACAGTGCAATGAACCTTATCACCAGTTGTTTACATGATCTAATAATCAAAGGAAGTTTTTTTTTTCATTCCAATGTCACTCTTGAGAAATGTATATGTGACGTGAATACATAGTTGGTGCCAGTCATTACAGTTCAGCACCAAGCATATGCTCCTTGTCATGATAGCGACAAAGGGGCGCTGAACTACACTTCCCATCAGTCCCAGCATGTCACATGTCCTAACCACTATTGCCTGTGCCTCGTTTCACCTGATTAGCACCTCTATATAAATTCTAGGCTGCATCCGAAATCGGGTACTGTGACAGTTCCAGTACTGCATTCGATTCAGTACCTACTGCTTGGCTGTTGATATAATACGTACTGATCAGTATATGTGTGTAGTATGAATACAATCCGAACATACTACATCCACCATGTTGGTATTGTCATGTGACCTACAGTACAACTTAAAAAGAGCTGGCATGCTGCCTTCAGACATTTTTGATTCTGACAGGTCTTCCTTGCCAGTCCTGTTGCCTTATGGGATAGAACAGTGTGCATTGCTACAGAATCTCAGTGGAAGCAGTAGGTCATCTTGGTAGTTCTCGCCTACTGTTTTATGAATACTGAGAATTCTGACTTACTACACCTTTTTTGCTGTACTGCTTTTTGCCTACTGTATAGTAGAGTAGTAGGGATATTCAGACACAGCCCTAGTTTCTTAGCACCTCATTGTCAGTCTTTTGTTGTTGTCACGTTCATGTGTTGCCATGTGTGTCATAGTCTCGTTCATAGTCTGCATGTTTTTCCCTTGCATCCTCTTGTTTAGGTTTATGTTGTTGTTACGTTGTTGGCTTTAAGGGAACGGCCCTCTCCTGGCTCAGGTCTTATTTGACTGATCGCTATCAGTTTGTAGATGTACAGCCATGGCCAAATGTTTTGAGAATGACACAAATATTAATTTTCACAAAGTCTACCGCTTCAGTGTTTTTAGAGCTTTTTGTCAGATGTAACTAACTGTTACTGAAGTATAATCACAAGCATTTCATAAGTGTCAATGGCTTTTATTGACAATTACATGAAGTTTATGCAAAGAGTCAATACTTGCAGTGTTGACCCTTCTTTTTCAAGACCTCTGCAATTCGCCCTGGCATGCTGTCAATCAACTTCTGGGCCACATCCTGACTGATGGCAGCCCATTCTTGCATAATCAATGCTTGGAGTTTGTCAGAGTTTGTGGGTTTTTGTTTGTCCACCCGCCTCTTGAGGATTAACCACAAATTCTCAGTGGGATTAAGGTCTGGGGAGTTTCCTGGCCATGGACCCAAAATGTCGATGTTTTGTTCCCCGAGCCACTTCGTTATCACTTTTGCCTTGTGGCAAGGTGCCCCATCATGCTGGAAAAGGCATTGTTTATCACCAAACTGTTCTTGGATGGTTGGGAGAAGTTGCTCTCTGAGGATGTTTTTGTACCATTCTTTATTCATGGCTGTGTTCTTAGGCAAAATTGTGAGTGAGCCCACTCCCTTGGCTAAGAAGCAACCCCACACATGAGTGGTCTCAGGATGCTTTACTGTTGGCATGACACAGGACTGATGGTAGCGCTCACCTTTTCTTCTCCGGACAAGCTTTTTTCCAGATGCCCCAAACAATCGGAAAGGGGATTCATCAGAGAAAATGACATTACCCCAGTCCTCAGCAGTCCAATCCCTGTACTTTTTGCAGAATAGCAGTCTGTCCCTGATGTTTTTCCTGGAGAGAAGTGGCTTCTTTGCTGCCCTTCTTGACACCAGGCCATCCTCCAAAAGTTTTCGCCTTACTGTGCGTGCAGACGCACTCACACCTGCCCGATGCATTCCTGAGCAAGCTCTGCACTGGTGGTGCCCCGATCCCGCAGCTGAATCAACTTTAGGAGAAGGTCCTGGCGCTTGCTGGACTTTCTTGGGCACCCTGAAGCCTTCTTCACGACAGTTGAACCTCTCTCCTTGAAGGTCTTGATGATCCGATAAATGGTTGATTTATTTGCAATCTTACTAGCAGCAATATCCTTGCCTGTGAATCCATTTTTGTGCAAAGCAATGATGGCTGCACGTGTTTCCTTGCAGGTAACCATAGTTAACAGAGGAAGAACAATAATTTCAAGCACCACCCTCCTTTTAAAGCTTCCAGTCTGTTATTCTAACTCAATCAGCATGACAGAGTGATCTCCAGCCTTGTCCTCATTAACACTCTCACCTGTGTTAACGAGAGAATCACTGACATGATGTCAGCTGGTCCTTTTGTGGAAGGGCTGAAATGCAGTGGACATGTTTTTTGGGGATTAAGTTCATTTTCATGGCAAAGAGGGACTTTGAAATTAATTGCAATTCATCTGATCACTCTTCATAACATTCTGGAGTATATGCAAATTGCCATCATAAAAACTGAGGCAGCAGACTCTGTAAAAATTAATATTTGTGTCATTCTCAAAACTTTTGGCCACGGCTGTAAATGGTGACTTCTCTATGCATACTGAGGTAAAGTTTGGTGTTCCGCAAGGTTCTGTTTTAGGCCCACTGCTTTTTCCTTTATACAGTATATGCTACCTCTGGGTCAAATTTTCGTAAACATGGAATTAGCTTCCACTGTTATGCTGATGACACACAGTTGTCTGTTTCAGCAAAGCCAGATGACAAACAGCAGCTTAATAAAGTTGAGCAATGTGTAAAGGACATTAGACACTGGATGTTTATTAACTTTCTTTTACTTAATTCTGACAAGATGGAAGTACTTATACTAGGACCACATGCAGCTAGAAGTAAGCTTTCTGATTACATAGTAACACTGGATGGCCTTTCTGTTTCATCATGTGCAACTGTAATAGACCTTGGTGTGATTACTGAGTCCAGTCTTTCATTTGACGCTCATGTATATAATATTACTAAGATAGCCTTCTTTCATCTCAGAAATATTGCTAAGATAAGAATTATAATGTCATTACACAAAGCAGAAAAAATAGTTCATGCTTTTGTCACTGCTAGGTTGGATTATTGTAATGCCTTACTGTCTGGATGTTCCAGTAGGTGCATAAACAAGGTCCAATTAGTCCATAATGTCCACTGTACCTGAGTGAACTTTTGGCCTTTTATGATCTGCCACACCTACTTCGATCAAAGGGTGCATTCTATTTGTTGGTACCTCGAATAGTGAAGGCTACAGCAGGGGGAAGACTGGGGGGACTTCTTACAAAGCCCCACAGTTATGGAACAGCCTTCCAATTAGTGTTCGGGACAGTGTTTAAGTCCAGGCTGAAAACATATTTGTTTAGTCAAGCTTTTTGTGAATAGATTTTTCCTTAGGTAAAGGAGCAGATCTAGAGGGTTCATGGGCTTATAATGTTGTGGTGAATTGGGATGTTCACGTAAAGTACATTGTCCTTAACCATTACAGGACAATAAGCATACCTAGTAATCTCTTGAGCATGGCATGGAAAGCCGTGACTTTAGTCTCTGGCATGAGCATGGCTTGGAGATCAAATCGTCGGCCTCGGGAAGGAGCAGAACATGGTAGGCCATGACATCAACCTCTAACTGGAGCAGAACTTGGGAGGCCATGCCATCAGCTTCCACCGGGAGCAGGACTTGGTAGGCCATCTCATTGGTCTCTGGCATGAGCATGACATGGGAGGCCACTCCGTCAGCCTCAGGAGTGAACACTGCATGGGAGGCTGTTCCGTCAACCTCAGGCGTGAGCAGGGCTTGGTAGGCCATCTCGTCGGCCTCTGACAGGAACAGAACGTAGGAGGTCGCGCCATCGTCCTCTGGCAGGAACAGAACTTGGGAGGCCATGCTGTCAGTCTCTGGCAGGAACAGAACTTGGGAGGCCATGCCGTAAGCCTCAATCAGGAGCACGACTTGGGAGGCCTCATCATCGGCCTCAAAATAGGAGCTTGGCTTGGAAGGCCGTCTCGTAGGCCTCAGGTTGGAGCAGAGCATGGTAGACCTCTGGCTTGAGCATGTCGTGGGAGGCTATGCCATCAGCCTCTAGCAGGAACAGAACTTGGTAGGCTGGCTTGTTGGTCTCTGGCATGAGCATGACATGGGAGGCCGCTCAGTCAGCCTCAGGCATGAACATGGCATGGGAGGCTGTTCCGTCAGCCTCAGGAGTGAGCAGGACTTGGTAAGCCATCTCGTCGGCCTCTGGCAGGAACAGAACTTAGGAGGCTGCGCCGTCGTCCTCTGGCAGGAACAGAACTTGGGAGGCTGTGCTATCGGTCTCTGGCAGGAACAGAACTTGGGAGGCCATGCCGTGGGCCTCAATCAGGAGCAGGACTTGGGAGGCCTCATCATCGGCCTCAAAATAGGAGCTTGGCTTGGAAGGCCGTCTCGTAGGCCTCAGGCATGAACAGGGCTTGGTAGGCCGTCTTGTCAGCCTCAGGTGGGAGCAGAGCATGGTAAATCTCTGGCTTGAGTATGTCGTGGGAGGCTATGCCATTAGCCTCTAGCAGGAACAGAACTTGGTAGGCCGTGCTGTCGACCTCAGACAGGAGCAGGGCGTGTGAGACCGTCTCATCGGCCTTGGCAGGAACATGGTTTAGGAGGCCGCCCCACCGGCCTCTGGCAGGAACAGTGCATGGGAGGCTATCTTGTTGGCCCCTGGCAGGAACATGGCTTGGGAGGCCTCCTCGTCGGCCTCTGGCAGGAACATGGCTGGAGAGACCACTTCGTTGGTCTCAAACTGGGGCTCTGGAGATGCGGTCACCACATTGACTTCAGGCTGGATCTCAGCAGGGTTCACCATGATTAAAAGCTCCACAAATTGGGTTACCTTACTAAGGCTGCTGGACTTTATTTCAAACAGAAGCTCTGCCCACTGGCAGGATGGTTGGGTGAGGTAGGACAACATGAACCCCAGGCAACACTTCTCTTTGGGTCTGGCAAGCTTGCAAATAAATTTGGCATTGTAAAAGAAAATTTTCTGACAAACTGAAAATCCATCAAACAGTTCAGGGAGATCTATGAAAGTCTACTGTGGAAACTGGATTGAGTGGAGCGCTGGCATGGTAATCCTGGCATGACATCCCTTCTGCTTTCCTGCTGCATCCATGATGTAGGCATGACAGATGTATTCTGTCATATTAGGGAGGTGAAGATGGATGCAAATGCAGTAAAAGGCTTTATTAAAGAGAGGCAGGCAGACAAATACTAAACGAAAGGCAATATCAAAATCTGAAAACAGGCATGGGTCAGGCAATCAACAAACAATATAAACTAGGCTAGGCAAAGATCAAAACGAAGCTTTCAAAGACACACGAGGGGTTTAAATATACAAACTAATCAGAAGGAGTAACACGGAACAGCTGATGACAATGATGACACATAAGGGAAACAACTAATTACAAGACAAGGGCAGAGACAGAACATAAACCAAAACAAAACACATGTGGCAAAGAAAACAAAGACGTTGATAACCAGGAAGGACACGCTGTTGCGCTTCAGGCAGTTCACGCATGCTGAATGCCGAAGCTTTCAGCTTTTCAGCTTTTCGGGGATATCCGTGACACCATAACTACAGTACATGCAGCCCAGGGCCATCTCAGAAACTAATGGCACCCAGTATAATGTGACTTCCTAAATTGAAGCTCATGGTACTTGATAACACACTTAAATTCCTAATCATTATTTCTTTCAATTTGTCTCTTATTTTTCTATCTGTGTGCCAGCCTTTTACTGATTATTACTTGAAACATGACATTGAAATGTAACAGTAATTGTATTATTTCTAATGTAGATTATTTTTATTGTTTTGTAAAAAAAATAAATAAATTAATTAATTAAAATCTGAAAAGAGCAACATTGCTCAAACTCAATTGTTCTGCTAATCATAAACAACATACCCCAGGGGCTTTATGAGCAGGAGTGCTGTTCAGGTGAAATGTAACCGTGCTTATTGAATCAGGGACTGCTGAGGCATCTGTAGGCAGGCGGAGGAGGTGAATGGAAAGGTCAGTGGCAGGGGGGTGGGGGGGAGTGTGGAGGCTATTGAAAGAATAGAGGAGCATTGACAAACCTTTGTAGGCCTCCTGCTGCTTTCTGCTAACATTTTACTCCCAGGAGAAGGTAGTGAATCCAGATATAATGGGAACTGTGAGTTCTTGGAATTGTCCCATTAAATCAATGTAGATTAAATAAAATTATTGTCAGTGGTTGAACAGTGGTTGAATTCCAAAACTATACAATAGTTCAAAGTATGTAGCTACTGTATATAACACAAATTCAAAACTACAACCATTACATTTACACAATAATTGTCTTAGAAAAGGGTGAGACATGAATGAGACACAACTAGAACTGTAGTTTTATCCAACTTCATAACAAAACTGATTGTTGATAGTGCATACAACAAATTCTTCTCTCTGAAAATATAGTCCAATCTCTGAAAGGAAAAATTACAGATTTAGAGTAATTTACAAATAACTTTGACTAAAGATTTAATTACAGGTATCATGTGTGATGAGATAGGGCATGACAAAGTGGACTTACTATCACCAGCCCGAAGATTTTTATTTTATTATAACAATACATCCTAAGATGTTTTATTTCTCTTATATCATTTTTTTTTTTTTTAAATTAAAGAATGCCACATCATAATTGTTATCAAGGTATCATTACATTTAATGTTTTGAAACAAGTTCCTTTGTGAGAAGGTATGCATTAAGTTTCTATAACAGTAGCTCTGGCAGTTGTTCCAGCTGTAACATAAATGATTGTATGATTGTTACGATTCCCCCTCATGCTGATCGCCGAAGCATGCGACCAGCTCACTTCCGGATTCTGTGACATTCGCTTTGTTTACTTCTACATATGTGTTTTGTTTTGGTTCGTGTCTTGTCTCCACCCCTGTGTTGTCATTGGTTGTGTCCTAACATGTCTCAGCTGTTTTGTATTAACCACCATGATGATTTTGTGTATTTAAACCCCTGTGTTTCTTTGTATCATTGTGAAGTATTAGCTCAGTTACCTTGTGTTCTGTCTCTTACCAAGCCGTTTGACCTTGTTTCATATTTCCTGGTTTTTGATCCTGTTTCTGTCTCATGTTTTCGATTCTTGCCTAGCCTAGTTTATGCTGTTTGCCGATCACCTGACCCATGCCTGTTTTCTGACTAAGCTTTTGTTTCACGATTTGGATTACTGGTGTTCCTAATAAAAGGACTTTTACCTACACTTGCATCTGCCTATCGCCGCATTACCTAACAGAATACTTCACCTCACCATGGATGCAGCAGGAAAGTGGAGGAGAAGTCAGGCCGGAGTTTGATTTCATGTACCAGCGTTTGATTCCATTCTTTTTCCACAGTGGACTTTCATGTATCCCCCAATGTTTTTTGTTGCAGTGCCAACTTTATTTTCTTAGCCTGGAAGACCCCAAACCCAGCGAGAAGCAGTGGTTGGGGTTCCTATTGTCATGACTCGTAGGCTCAGCTTGCCAGTGGGCGGAGCTTCACCTTCCCACAGGATCTAGTGAGCTATGTACCATGTCACATTTTGTTGAACTGTTAGTAAAAGTGTTCGGGAGTCCTGATTTTGTGCCCAACCTAAAAAATTTCTTGGGGAGGGACAGCCTTTCTGATAGACCCAGGCTGCCATTCACCATGTATTACGAGAGGGAGCTGGCCGACGTGGCGGCCTACACCTCTCAGCCTCAGCCCCAGGTTGACAAGGCACCAATGACCCAGGCGTGCACGGCCAAGGGCTGCAGCAGACAGGCCAAGCTACGGTGTCCCACATGTGTGGAACATGGGACACAAGGCTCATACTTCTGCTCCCAGGAGTGTTTCAAGGGCAGCTGGTGAACCCACAAACGGCTCCACAAGAGAGCAAACCCCGAGTTCCAGCCTGAGACCAATGTGAAGGTCTCCCCTGCAGAGCTCCAACCCGAGGTCAACATGGTGATCTCCAACCCAGAGCTCAAGCCAGAGACCCAGCAGATGGTCTCCCCTGAGGAGCTCAAGCCGGAGGTCAACATGGCGACCTCCAACCCAGAGCTCCAGCCGGAGACCCAGCAGATGGTCTCCCCTGCAGAGCTCAAGCCAGAGGTCAATGTGGCGACCTCCTCTCAAGCCATGTTCCAGCCAGAGGTCCATGAGGTGACCTCATCTCAAGCCATGTTCCTGCCAGAGGCCCACAAGGTGACCTCTCCTGAGATCAAGCCTGAGACCCATGAGATGGTTTCACCTGCAGAGCTAACACCAGAGGTCCTCAGAGACCGAGCTCCTGCCTGAGACACACGAGGTGATCTCATCTCCAGAGCTCCTGCCTGAGACACACGAGGTGGTCTCATCTCCTGAGCTTCAGCCAGAGACCCACTAGATGGTTTCTCCTGCAGAGCTCAAGCCGGAGGATAACCAGGTGACCTCCTCTCAAGCCATGTTCATGCCAGAGGTCAACAAGGCGACCTCATCTCCAGAGCTCCTGCCAGAGGTCAATATGGTGACCTCCTCTCTGGAGCTTCAGCCAGAGACCCACATGATAGTCTATCCTGCAGAGCTCAAACCGGAGGTCAACCAGGCGACCTCCTCTCAATCCATGTTCCTGCCAGAGGTCAACGAGGTGACCTCATCTCCTGAGCTCCTGCCTGAGACACACGAGGTGGTCTCATCTCCTGAGCTTCAGCCAAAGACCCACAAGATGGTCTCTCCTACAGAGCTCAAGCTGGAGGTCAACTAAGCAACCTCCTCTCAAGCCATGTTCCTGCCAGAGGTCAACAAGGTGAGCTCCTCTCCTGCGCTTCAGCCAGAGACACACGAAATGGTCTATACTGCAAAGCTCAAGCCGGAGGTCAACCAGGCGACCTCCTCTCAATCCATGTTCCTGCCAGAGGTCAACGAGGTGACCTCATCTCCTGAGCTCCTGCCTGAGACACACGAGGTGGTCTCATCTCCTGAGCTTCAGCCAAAGACCCACAAGATGGTCTCTCCTACAGAGCTCAAGCTGGAGGTCAACTAAGCAACCTCCTCTCAAGCCATGTTCCTGCCAGAGGTCAACAAGGTGAGCTCCTCTCCTGCGCTTCAGCCAGAGACACACGAAATGGTCTATACTGCAAAGCTCAAGCCGGAGGTCAACCAGGCGACCTCCTCTCATGCCATGTTCCTGTTGGAGGTCAATGAGGCAACCTCCTCTCCAGAGCTCCAGCCAGAGGTCAACGAGATGACCTCCTCTCAAGTCATGTTCCTGCCGGCGGTCAACGAGGCAACCTCCTCTCCAGAGCTCCAGTCAGAGGCCAATGAGGCGACCTCCTCTCAAGCCATGTTCCTGCCGGCGGTCAACCAGGTGACCTCCTCTCCAGAGCTCCAGCCAGAGGTCAACCAGGTGACCTCCTCTTCAGAGCTCCAGCTGGAGGTCAACCAGGTGACCTCCTCTCCAGAGCTAAAGAGGGAGGTCAACGAGACGACCTCCTCTCCAGAGCCAAAGCCAAGTTCCTGCCTGAGGCCGACCAGGCAGCCTCCAAAGCCAAGTTCCTGCCCAAGGCTGACTAGGCAGCCTTCAAGGCCAAGTTCCTGCCCGAGGCCGACCAGGTGTCCTCCAAAGCCAAGTTCCTGCCAGAGGCCAACCAGGCGGCCCACCATGCTCCGCTCACGCCAGAGGCCGACCAGGCAGCCTCCAAAGCCAAGTTCCTGCCAGGGGCCGACCAGGCGGCCCACCACTCTCTGCTCATGCCAGAGGCCAACCAGGCGGCCTACAAAGCCAAGTTCCTGCCAGAGGCCGACGAGATGGCCCACCTCGCTCTGCTCAAGCCTGAGACTGAAGAGACGGCCCACCACGCTCCGCTCACGCCTGAGGCCAACGAGACAGCCCACCTCGCTCCGCTCAAGCCTGAGGCCAATGAGACGGCCCACCATGCTTCACTCATGCCAGAGGCTGACCAGGCAGCCTCCAAAGCCAAGTTCCTGCCAGAGGCCGACGAGATGGCCCACCTCGCTCCACTCAAGCCTGAGACTGAAGAGATGGCCCACCACGCTCCGCTCATGCCTGAGGCCAACGAGACAGCCCACCTCGCTCCGCTCAAGCCTGAGGCCGAAGAGACGGCCCACCACGCTCCACTCACGCCAGAGGCCGACCAGGCAGCCTCCAAAGCCAAGTTCCTGCCAGAGGCCGACCAGGCGGCCCACCACTCTCCGCTCATGCCAGAGGCCAACCAGGCGGCCTCCAAAGCCAAGTTCCTGCCAGAGGCCAACGAGACGACCCACCACGCTCCGCTCACGCCTGAGGCCGATGAGACGGCCCACCACGCTCGGCTCATGCCTGAGGCTGACGAGGCGGCCCACCACTCTCCGCTCAGGCCTGAGGCCAACGAGATGGCCCACCACGCTCCGCTCATGCCTGAGGCCGACGAGGCGGCCCACCATGCTCCGCTCATGCCTGAGGCTGACGAGGCAGCCCACCACGCTCCGCTCATGCCTGAGGCCGAGGAGGTGGCCCACCACGCTCCGCTCACACCTGAGGCCAACAATGCAGCCTTCCAAGCGTTGTTTCTGAGGGGGTAAAGGTTTTGGCGCTTTGGGAGAAGTGCCTTTGGGGGAGGGCTCTGTTACGATTCTCCCTCGCGCTGATCGCCGAAGCGTGCGAGCAGCTCACTTCCGGATTCTGTGACTTTTGCTTTGCTTATTTCTACACATGTGTTTTGTTTTGGTTCGTGTCTTGTCTCCACCCCTGTGTTGTCATTGGTTGTGTCCTAACATGTCTCAGCTGTTTTGTATTAACCACCCTGATGATTTTGTGTATTTAAACCTCCGTGTTTCTTTGTATCATTGCAAAGTATTAGCTCAGTTAACTTGTGTTCTGTCTCTTACCAAGCCGTTTGACCTTGTTTTCTGTTTCCTGGTTTTTGATCCTGTTTCTGTCTCATGTTTTCGATTCTTGCCTAGCCTAGTTTATGCTGTTTGCCGATCGCCTGACCCATGCCTGTTTTCTGACTAAGCTCTTGTTTCACGATTTGGATTACTGGTGTTCCTAATAAAAGGACTTTTACCTCCACTTTCCTCCGCCTATCGCCGCATTACCTAACAATGATAGACATTTTTTATACAGTTGAGGTCAGTATCTGTACGCCTTGCAGAATCTGGAAAATGTTAATAATTTTTTTTTTAATAACAAGAGGGATCATAAAAAATGCAGATATAAGAATAACAGATGTTTATATATATAGTCCACAAGACACAATAATAACAGAATTTACAATATGCAGAAGGTGCTGGAAAAGCAAATATGCAGAAGGTGCTGGAAAAGCAAAGAATGTGCAGCACCTGGAATATTTCTCTGAAGAACAGTGGTCAGTGTAACTGCTCATGAAAAACAAGGGACTCATGAACAACTATTACAAAACATAAACACACTCGTTGATCATCCAGGTAACAATACACAGCATTAAGAATCAAGTGTATGTAAACTTTTGAACTGGTTCATTTGTGTAAATTCAGTTATTATTGTGTCTTGTGGAGTCTCAGTTGTCAGCACATTGTAAGTCAATAAGTTACCGACACAGAAGAGTCTTTGGGACAGTGGACTTTGCACTTTCTAGGTTCTCAGTGAAACAATTGCTTTTTTTGTGTGTGTGTCTTTTTAACTTCAAGGGAGAGGAAGAAAAGAGGGGCCACTGAGGGAATTCCTCTTTATAGCTGTTGTAATATAACCATTTACAGGAACTAACTTGTCTAGTGGATGGTAAATAACATTAAATGCAAACTTTGAACAGTTAAAAATTGCAATAGTTTGTACAATTAAAAATTGCAGTTGGTAAATCTCTGTGGTAAATCTCTGTTATATAATAACACACTTCACGTTGGGCCATTTTACATAACAGCACAGCCTGTAATGTATTATTCTTACAGTGCAGTTGAATGCTGGAATCTGATTGGTCAAAAGGTGTGTGTTATTTTAGTACAACCCCAATTCCAAAAAAGTTGGGACAGTATGGAAAATATGCTAATAAAAACAAAAAATGCTAATAAAAACAAAGAGGAGTGATTTGTAAATGTACTTTTGTGACTTGTATTAAAACAGAAAACGTATAAAGACAAGGTATTTGATGTTTTCCCTAATCAACTGCGTAGATTTTTGAAGATAAACGTTTATTTTGAAATTGATGCATGCAACATGTTCCCAAAAAGTTAAGACAGTTTAGGAATAATAGTGATGTGACAAGTTGAAATAAGAAGGTGATGTGAAATAGGTGAGGCAATCCTCTAATCATAGTATATAAGGAGCCTCCAAAAAAGGCCTAGTCCTTCAAGCGAATAATCCAACACTTTGAGAACAACGTTCCCCAAAGACAAATCGGTATGATTTTGGGCATTTCACTTTCTACAGTGCACAACATAATTAAAGGCTTCAAGGAAGGCAGTCAAATCTTGGTGCGTAAAGGGCAAGGCTGAAAACCACTTCTGAATAGGCATGATCTCCGATCCCTCAGACGTCACTGTCTTAAAAACCGTCATGGGTCTATAATGGATATCCTGACATGGGCTCAGGAATACGTTGGTAAACCTTCAGTCAACACCATTCGCTTGTTAAGCCGTGCCTGTAGTGGCTGGTGAAGGAATGTATGTCGCAGGTGTAATGTAGGTGAGAACAGGATCTAACTTGTCTCTTGGGCATTCCACAACATTAAATCTAACTATAAACCATTAAAAAGTGTGACGTGTCATTCATTAATAAACATTGTAATTGTTGACAAATTGCTGTTGTATAAGTGGAATAACATACTCCAGGCCATGCTGTTGTATGTCATGCCTTATCACACCCCCCTGTGATGTCCACAATATCACACCCAATATGGATTGTCCACCATACAAGTCCCTCTGCTATTACTATAGAAACAATAATGTATTTGAACAATATAAACCTGTGATTTGAATTACAGCCAGCAGTACTGTTAGATTTGAGAATTCAGCAGTGCTATGGTTAAAAAAAAAAATTTTTAAAAAGCATTAATGACAGCTCCAATAATTCACTTATTGACTTCCATTATAAGTCAGTTTTGAATAAACAGGTTTTCTTTCTTTTCTCAGTACTAGGAATCCAGCCAAAGTACTTATACAGTAATCACACATATGGTACATATGTGATGGATAGGTGTTAGGTTGAAATGCGCTGGAGTATTCCTTCAGCACAGGAGCCTTAAATTAGACACAAAAGGATCATATGTGTTCATTTGCATTCACATTTAGCCATTTAGAAGATGTTCTTATTCATGAGAATAGTGTTCTGTGATTAAAAAGATGTAAAGGTGCATTAGGACTAAACCTTATTGCAGTAGCTACTGAATGTGTGTGTGTGTGTGTGTGTGTGTGTGTGTGTGTGTGTGTGTGTGTGTGTGTGTGTGTGTGTATGATAGAGAGTGAGTAATGGTCTGCTAGACACGTGTAATTGACTTTATCACTCATTGTCAAGAGGTTGCTGGTACCTTCACAAGAGTACATCTGTCTGTTATATGTAGCCCTTTCCCTTATTTAATTCTTTTGTGACCTTTATAGGCCACTTGAGCACCATCCACAAGTTTATAGGATACTTGAGCCATATTTACAGGTGTTCAGTAGTAAAACAGTACAAGACATGGCCTGTCAGACCACAGGATCAGTAACCAAACAGCAGAGACAGCAGGCTCTAATCCAAACAGATTGCATGACTTACAGTATACATACATATAATAAACATATAGTAAATGCATACAATAAATACATAAACAACATATTACTTATTAAAATTCAAATCAATTCAAATGACCAGTAATAAGATGCAATATTTTTATTAGTAATAAAGAACAGCATTTTGTGATTTTAGATAATTAAAGGACTATTCTATTGGGGTGGTGGTATTTGGGAAAAGACCAGATCACCATGGTCCTTGATATTCAGGCAGTGTAGTAGCAGCTTCCTCCCAGTATGCTAAAGGCTTCAGCTGGGTATTTCTGAGATACCGGGGATTATCAGACAGCATGTCCTCCAGGAAAAGCTTCTCTGGAGTTGGAAGAAACCAGCCAGTCTGTTTAAATCTCCCATCTCCCATTGACAGATTAGAGGCTTGCTTCGGCTGGCTTGAGTTTTTGTTCCTGTAACTGCTGCGGAACTTCTGCTTGGGGATCTCAGATAATCTTGGAGACTCCTGGGTTTAAAAGAAGGTCGAAAAGGAGAGTTAAAAAAAAAGGCTCGTCAACAGTTCTTACATTCATAAAGAGGTTCTGGAACTCCCTCAAAACACTTTTGTAACTGGGTTCAACATAGAAACTTAGGACAAGCAGAAAAACCCTTAACCAAATTTAAAGCACTTCTCTTTTCCTGTACCTTTGACCCTTAAATACTTTCTACCTACACACTGACATTTCTTTTAAATTATTTATATAGCTAATTTATAGTTTTTTGTTCTTCATTATGTAAAGCACTCCCTAATGTAAATTGCCTTTGTGTATAAAATTGACTTTATCTTTATTATTTATTCTTATTTAAAGGAAAATTGGCACGGTCTACATTTCTGTAGCGTCTACATTTCGGCTTAATAATCTTATATATTATTTGGTTTTATGTTTTATTATCTCATAATGAGAAATTTTAGATTTTAGATCAAATATAGTTTAATATTTTCATTTGATATTATTTTCTGCAGTGTAGGTGCAAACAGGGACAAATGGTTCCTTAAGGTTTCTTTAGATACAGTGCCCTCCACTAATATTGGCACCCTTGGTAATTATGAGCAAAGAAGGTTGTGAAAATTTTATTGTTTAATCTTTTGGTATTTTGAAATTCACAAAAATACTCTGCTCTCATGGATATCAAACAATTGCAAACACAACACAGGTTTATAAAAAAAAATGTTAAATATAGGTGTGCAACACTTATTGGCACCCCTATGAATTCATATGAGAAAAATATATTTGAAGTATATTCCCATTGATATTTTACCTTTTTTAAGGAGACCTGGGTGACTAGGAACAGGAAATTGTTCAACCATGGCTTCCTGTTTCACAGGGGTATAAATATGAGGTAACACATAGGCCAAATTCCCTTAGTCATTCATAACAATGGGTAAGACCAAGGAATATAGCTGTGATGTGCGGCAAAAGGTTGTTGAGCTTCACAAAATGGGAAGTGGCTATAAGAAAATAGCACAAGCATTGAAAATTCCCATTTCCACCATCAGGGCAATAATTAAGATGTTCCAGTCAACTGTAAATGTTATGAATCAACCTGCAATTGGACGTGTGTCTATATTGAAGAGGACGGTTCAGGTGGCCAAAAAATCTCCAAGGATCACAGCTGGAGAATTGCAGAAGTTAGTTGCGTCTTGGGCAGTGCCGCATTAAGCCTTTGCTAATGCAGCCCTTGGGGCCCCAGTTATATTCAATCAACTGGTTAATCAAATGTGCAATCAAAGAACCGCTACTGTAAAGACTAAAGGCACGTCATACTCGCCAAACAACAAATATGCCAGAATGCTCAAACAAGAAACGCATAGTGAACACTTGCATTAAATTTGTTGATCAGATAAAAATAAAGAGAAATACAGAGCGCATGTCATCAACCCAAATAGGCTAAAAATAATCCACATAAATTAAACAATGGTATTGAGTAATAATTTTACAAATCAGAAACAGCCCAGCAAATAAAATTAATTAAATCTCACTCACCACTAAAAGGGCTTCTTCCTGCTCTTCTTCAAAGAGAATTGTTCGATTAAATCCTTAAAATCAAGTTGACGCAGAATGTCATCCTCACTTGACATCACTGTCAAACAGTTCAGCCTTTGTTCATGCATTGATGTCCTCAGTCTATTTTTTATAAGCCCAAATTTCGAAAATGACCTCTCTCCCAAGGCATTTGACACAGGGAGGGTGAGATAGATCCTTAATGCAATTTCCACATTGGGAAAAGCACACTGGAGCTGCTTTTCTTTGAGAATAAGTATTAAATTTCTAGGCGAGAGGTTATTTGTCATGGAGCAGCAAAATGCAACAAACTGAACAAGTTCATCATGTAATTAATCCTGTAGGTCCTCACAGTATTTATATGTGAGACTGCGACAGGCCGCACACCTCTCTTCAGTGGGCATGTTCTTTAGATGACTTAAAAAGCCTCAGTAGCGGCAAGTTTCTTCGTATGTGTTACACCTTTTATGTAACATACTGATCAGGTTGTCAATAATGACAAGAAACACATCTACACAAAATGTTTCACTGCCTGTGAGGATATGAGTGTTGGATTCATCTGCTCTTGTTTTTCTTTTTATTTGGTGAGTGGTTGCTGTCCTGTATTCTTGTGTAGCAGAAATTTCTTTGGTCATCATCTCCAACTCCACAAACTCTTTGTGTAAATTTTCTATGAAAGTTGCAAGTGACTGAAGCATTTATACAGCTCTCACTAGATCCAAGTCTACTCTTTGAAGAACAGTACAGGTTTTCTGGAAGCTCTGCATGATCTTGTTCCATAATATGCATAAAATTGCAGTCTCAAGTCTCATTTTTTTCATGAGAGATTGTGCTTCCTTATGAGTAGCATGGTTGTTGTCTGTTGACAAGTTAAGCCAGACATCCATAAACCTTTGGTAATGCAAGCAGAGGGCTTTGGTGGCCTGTGCATGAGCGGCCCATTGGGTGTCGGGCAGTCCTTTTAATGACTCTAGGCTACTGTTTTCCTTTGGTTCAAGTCGATCCATAATAAGTTTCCATCGCTTAGCGGATGCCGAAAAAAATGAAAACATGACTGTATAAATCCAAAAAATTAAACAATCTCATTGTTGCAAGCAACACTGTACATTCCAACAAGGTTCAGTGAATGAGCAGCGCAGGGTATCCAGTCAGCCAATGGGTTCACCTTCTGAATGTGAGCCCTCAGACCCTTATAAACACCTGGCATGTTAGATGCATTATCATAACATTGGCCCCTGCAGTTTTTAATATCAAGATTCATCTAATTTAGAATCCCTGATACCCATTTAAAAAGTGAATCTCCTGTGTGACTAAATATTGGTAGAAATTTTAGAAAGCATTTGAATACTTCCCCTTCTGTAGAAATGTAACGTACCACAAATGTGAGTTGGTCCACATGTACCAAGTTGGGGGTGGAATCGACAATTATGGAAAAATATTTAGAACTCTGTACTTGAAGAATTATTTCAGCTTGACCTCTCTGTCCCATCAGTGCAATAAATTCCTCGCATATGGTGTTTGATAAGTAAGATGTAGTTCCTCTCCCCTTATTTCCATATTTTCTCATATGTTCTGCAAGAAAAGGGTCAAACTTGCTGAGAAGTTCGAGTAACCCTAAATAGTTGCCATTGTTCGGAGACCCAATCACCTCAATGTCTCCACAGAGACGTCTTGTCCACTGACAAGAACTGTATCACCGCAACCACCCATTTTAGAACTTCTTGCCAATATTTCTGCTTTTCTTCGCATTGCTCTTTCAGTTCTGCATCTATTCCAAGAGCCTGCGTCTGCGCCAACCATGTAAGCATGGCATTTCTATGAGGTTGGCTTGATTCATTCTCCTCCGCATGCTTCCAATCACAAAAATGTGACACGTGACTCGTGTGTGTGTCCATGCTGCTCTACGTATGGATAATTACCTGGACCAAAATGTGTCATTTTAAAATGCAAAAGAGAATCCTCTCGGGGGGCCCCCAGTGTTTAGGGGCCTGGGCTGCAGCCCATGATGCCCATTGGGATAATGCTGCCTTGGTCTTGCGGTCAGAAAGTCTCCAAAACTACAATCCGAAGTCACCTACATCACCACAAGATGTTTGGAAGGGTTTCAAGAAAAAAGTTTCTACTCTCATCAAAAAACAAACTCAAGCTTCTTCAGTTTGCCAGTCACTACTGAAACTTCAAATGGGATCAGATTCTATGGTCAGATGAAGCTAAAATAGAGCTTTTTGGCAATAAACACCAGAGGTGGTTTTGGTGCACACAGAGAGGTAGCCATATGGAAAAGTACATCATGCCCACAGTTAAATATGGTGGTGGCTCTTTAATGTTTTGGGGCTGTTTTTCTGCCAGAGGACCTGAATATTTTGTTAGGATACATGGCATCATGGACTCAAGTATCAAGTATCAACAGATATTAAATGAAAACCTGACTGCCTCTGCCAGAAAGCTTAAAATGGGCCATGGTTGGATCTTCCAGCAAGACAATGATCCAAAACATACATCAAAATCAACACAAAAATGGTTTACTGACCACAAAATCAAGGTCCTGCCATGGCCATCCCAGTCCCCTTACTTGAAACCCATAGAAAACCTGTGGGGTGAACTGAAGAGGAGAGTCCACCAGTGTGGACCTCGAAATTTGAAAGATCTGGAGAGATTCTGTATGGAGGAATGGTCTCAGATCCTTTGTCGTGTATTCTCCAACCTCATCAGGCATTATAGGAGAAGATGTAGAGCTTTTATCTTGGCAAAGGGAGGTGACACAAAGTATTGACTAAAAGGGTGCCAATAATTGTTGCATACCTATATTTAACAAAGATTTTTTTTCTTATAAACCTATGTTTTGCTTGCAATTGTTTGATATCCATGAGTACAGAGAATTTTTGTGAATTTGTTTGAACAAAATATCAAAAGGTTAAATAATAAAGAAAATTTTTCACAGCCTTCTTTGCTCATATTTACCAGGGGAGCCAATATTAGTGGAGGACACTGTACTTAGTTGTTCTTACTGTATGTGCCTGAAAGTGTTTTTGGTTCTACTTGGGAAAATCTCTGTTCTGGGGTTCTTTCCCCCCAAAAAAGCCATTTATAATGTTATATAAATGTTTTTTCTGATTAAGATGCATTATACCACTTCAATATTGAATCATTGCATCTGATTGACTAACATCAACACCTAACAGCAACAGCATCAGCTCTGATAATAGTTCTGGCTGCAAGACAAATCACGTTATTTTTAATGCACTTGCTGTAATAAGCTATCATTCTAGTAACAACTAATTCACAGGGTCTTGAATGATGAATGCTCCACATAAGACTAAGACTTTGCAACAGTCAGAGGTCAAGCTGTTTAAGTTTTTTGTCATAGGAAAGTAAAAAAAAATAATAAATTAATTGCTGGCAAATTGCTGTGGTATAAAATAATCAACTTTGAGTACTGTGTTAACTATGCCTTTGCATCCGGGCCACGTCACACTAGCCAATGTTTGACAATTTTCCTATAACAGCACACCCCCAAGTGTTTATGCTTTACATAATGCACTGCATTTCATTCTGACTTTAGTCAAATAACAGCCTAGTTGTTTTGACCCATTGTTTTATTCAGTAGCTCACAGTTTTTCAAAGTCTTATTTGACTTCTAAATTGAATTGACTCAGTCATGTTTGACTGCTGTGATATCTCGAAGCTAGTGAAGGTGTTCTGATTAAACACTTAAGGCCAGACATTGCTGCTTTCCTGTTTAAATGAAGATGAATGAGTTGGGGACAGCAGCTTTAAATGTTCTCATGAGAGATGAGATAAGATGTTTCAGAGCCTTAATGACTCTGTTTTGTCTGTTGCTTGTGATTGAGTGCATTCATTAGGCTGACTGCACTGATAGAGGAATCAACCAGGAGAACACATAAGAAACACACTCATATGCAGCAAAGAAGTCAAAAGTTCATTTGGACACAATATGGAGGCACATGAATAATAAAATAATAATCAGCAGGGGAAGCTCAGTGGTTAAGGTTCTGCATTAGTGACATTGAGAGCCATTAGACACTATGAGGCCCTTGAGCAAGACCCTGAACTGGTCACCTTGGTGTTTGGATTAATTTCTGCTTCTCTTTTGTGTCGCATTGGATTTAGGCACTTGACAAATGACTAACTGTAAGTTAATTACTTTACTATTTTACTATTTTAAACACTTCTCAAAATTTGAACATCATATAAGGAATAAACACTTGGGGCATGCTGTTATGGGAAAATAATCAATGTGATGGGATGTGCCCAACATGAAGTGGAGTTACTGTTACCACCCCAAAGTTTTTCCTATATTTTCCTATAACAGTACATCACAAAGTTTTTTATTCATCTAATACTACAGCAATTCACCAATGATTATATTTTTATTCATTAATTAAGAACAACACATTTTTGTTGTTCTTAACAAGTTACAGTGCTTTGCAAAGCTTCCCAGGACAGAGGAGTTTACACTTTCCAGTTTCTCTGTAAAATGACAAGCTGCAGTTTTTAAGAAATAGAGAGAGAGAGAGAGAGAGAGAGAGAGAGAGAGAGAGAGAGAGATGGGAACAACTGTTTATCAAGGCTATAAAGTACACTGAAAAATTGAAATGTGTTCAGTCAGATTTAAGAAACTTATTATGTAAAATTTCATTAAAATATAAAATTTCTCATCAAAGTATGATTTTGTTACTTGTATTAAACTTTAAACTAATTTAAACAAGTTTCTAATTACTAGATTAAATTATGTAGCATGAACCTGATCAATTTAATGTATTAATGTAAACCAATTACATGTTGGCAGTGACAGGAACTACAACCATAGAAGTAAATTAACACAATTAACGCAAGTGCAGTAGAATAACTCAGTGGTATGGTGGCTGTTGCAGAACCTCACCTGAGTTTGATCCTCAGTTCAGGTGAAAGTGCTGAGTTTGATTTTATTCAGGGCTTTGAAAATACACAATCAAATGTTGGATGTACGAAGACAAATGTTAATTTTAATGTAACTCAACTCAATCACGTGGAAGCAATGTACACATGTGAATTAATTAAAGTCAATGAGCTTTTTTTTCAGTGTATTTGATAATAGGACCACTTGTCTCTTGGATGTGCCACAACATTAAATATTATCTATGAACCATTAAAATGCATGATGTGTCATTAATTATATATCAAATTAAACATTTTATATATTAAATACAAGTATATAAATTAAACATTGTAATCAATCACTGTGGTATAAGCAGAATAACACATTCTAGACCACATGTTTATACAAAAATAATAATTTTTATTGTTGTAACAGCATTGCAATTTGAACTGTACCACATCACACCACCTTGAGTGGATTATTTTCATATCACTGCACAATCTGTCATGAATTGTTCCTTAATTGATAAGATATAACGTTTGCAGTGTACCGTCTGCTTTTCTATGGTCCCTTCAGATGACTTGTCCCTAAATAAATCTATGGTTACATCCTCTGTGGAGTCTTAATTTATGGCTGTGTATGCATGCTTTTTGTAAGTCTGTCTCATATCACACATTTTGACTACACACTACACAAATCACACTCTACCATTGTGTATTAAGCAGAAATCAAATTACAGATTTATGAATCATGAAACTTGAATTCACAGCCTCCCCTGCATCAACTGCCAATTTTAAAATTGAAAAGCGTAAAAATAACATACAACCAGATCTGAAAGGTAATTTTCAGAAAGCAGTAAATTTTCAGAAAGAAGAAATTTTCACTTCTATTACACAGTGCAGGCTTCACTTTTAGGTTCTAGTACATCATCCAGGACTCGACAACACACTACTTTGTGTTCTGTTTTTTAGTATGAGCACATGAATTGTACTAAAACTGGCCTAATATATAGTGTGAGATTTGAGAGGGGCCACTGCTGCTTTATTAACATCTTAATTCTATCTTATCTGGTTAGTAACCATGACAACTGCAGTTTGTATCTCACTTAGCACAACAGCTATTATAAAACAGCAGTTCTTAAGTGTTTGTTTTATTTTATAAACTCCAAATACTCTTAACTTCTTAACTCAAAATAAAAGAGTATTACAAAGCCATCCTATATTGCCAAAATCCCTTATAAAGTGTCCTAACACTAATGGGGATTTAATTTCTAATTTAAGTGTTTTTTTTTTGTTGTTGTTCCGCTGTGTGGAACAAATAAACTGTTGTTATTTAACGAAGAAAAGCTTTGTGTGAGAAGATGTTTATTTAGCATTTTTGGAAGGAGTCTCCAGTGTCTGCACTTTATGATAGTTTACATTTACATTTACATTTATGGTAAATCTTGCAGAACCAGCCACAGTTCTTCTGGAGACTTTGACTTTCGCACTTGTTTCTTATTTTTGGAGCAAAACCCAGCAGCCTTCATTGTGTTTTTTGTCTGAAAAGTGGTCTCTTACGTACTATGCTGCTTTCTTTAATTACATACAAACATTTTTATGTAACATTTAGTTTTGTGCTAGAAAACTAATGTCTGGGAATATAAAATGTTTTTTTTGACTTGATAATGTAGAAGTCATAAAATAACAAATCTATAACAAAGTTTGTACTAAAAAAAATGGGGTGCCATGGGAAATCTTCAAGACAGAGGACTTTACACTTTACACTGCTTTTACTTTCTTGGTAACATGCTACATGTAGTGTCTTATTAATTCTAGAGAAAGTGAAGGAGCCACTCTTTATAGCTGTTATAATGTAGGTGATAGTAAATTGACATAACTGGAACTAACTTGTTTTGTGGACTTTCCACGTGGAACTATAAATGGATAAAAAGTATGGTTTGTATTTCTATAATGAACAAAAAAATGTACATCCCAGTACATTGGAAACATATTGTTTCTAGAGTAACTCTTAACTCACACAAACTAATATGGTGGTCACTCCACATAATCTAAGACTAATAATCAACAGAATAACAGAATGTTGTTATTTACCTAAATAAAATGTATAAGTATTGATATGGTGAACTTTTTATCTTAGGAGACAGTTATATGACATTTAGGGAAGGCGTGTCCAGTGTCAGTTACTGTTTCCACCCCAGAATTGATTATTTTCCAATAACAGACCATCCTAAACTATTTTCCCTCTCATACCACAACAATTTGCCAGCTGTAACATTTTAAAAAATGATTTATTAAAGTAAAGCTGTTGGGTCAACCGACTACCAACAACGAAATCCCAGAACCCATCATGGCCTCCAGACATGGCCACCTACTACAAACATGGCATGAGTACACTTCCCATAACACTCGCACTTTGCCACATTCCCAGTCACCAGACTTCTGATCATGCACACCTGCCTTCAGTCACACCCTGCACTATAAATAGGACTCAGAAACTCACACTCAATTCAAAGTAATGCTAATGTGCCTGTACCTCACGTACTAAGCCATTTACTCTGTGTTTTGATATTCTGTTTTTTGTATTTTGTATTTTCCATGATATTGTTTGCTGATCTCCTGACCTCTGCCTGTTTACTGTTTATGTATTTGGCTCTTAATAAAACGCTATACTGCATTTGCATCCAGGTCAGTCTCTACACCAACAAAGGCATGTTGTATGTTTTATCCATTTATAGTTACATTTAATCTTGTGGAACAGCTGCAAAAAAAGCTAGTTCTTGTTATCATTATAAATGGTTGCTTCCTCACCAGCCTCTCTTTTGTATTCTAAAGATAGTTAGAGATAGAGATAATAAAACACACAAAACAAATGCAGCTTGTCATGTTACTGAGAAACCATAAAGTGCAAAGTCCTCCATCCTGAAGACTTTCTCATGTTGGAAAACTTTAAGAAACAACTTTAAATCTGACTGTTACAAAGCACTGACAGCGAGGAGTCCTAAAATATCAACAGTTATATGATTTTTAAATCAATTTATATGGACCATCCACCATACTATACACAGCAAAATCCCCAGGGTTGATTTAACACCCAGAGTGTTGAATTTACACCCTACAGTGACAAATGAACACTCTGGGTGCTAATTCAACACTAGAGATTTTACTGTGTAGCAACAATAACATTAGAATGAGTGCATTAATATACACCTGACACAAAATGAAGATAGGGATTCCTTCTGTATTATGAATTTGTGAAATATCCTATCTTCACAAATCTATTTGTAGGACATAATGTAGGATAGGAGTTTTCTTTAATAGAGCCCCTAATTTTTATTTTTATTTAATTGTGCCACCTTTTAGAAATACTTTACTAACACAGAAGGAAAGAGGAGAATAAAGAGAATGAAGGGGTGAGAATGATGGAAAAATTTAAAACTCTCACAGGAGTTTTTAATGGTGCTTGTGGGCTGCAGATAGCCTGTGGACAGTAATTTGGTCACTCCTGTTCTAAAGGTCAGGAAATGTGAATGCTATGGAACATTTTTATGAAGTAGACGAATGTGAGGTGTTAGTGGTTCTTTTGTTGATCTGTGCACATAGTGTCTTGCGCTTTACTGCTCAGAAAATGGTAAAGACTTTGCTCAAAACACTGATGTCTCAATTTATACAAATATATATTAGGCTAGATCACTTATGGCCACTTATTCCACCATAGTGCTAGTGTTTATAGTAATTACACTCATTTTAAATGATTACAAGCTACATTGAGCTGTGCTGCTATAATTATGTAACATATAACTAATATGATTGCAGCTATAATCAGTACCACTGAGGGAATTACCTGAGTATGCATTTAGTTTACTTTGATTTTACTTTTTTTTTTTTTTTTTTTTTTTGCATTTTCTTGGCCTGAGCAGCATCCACCATGTTTAACATAACACATTTTTGGAACTGAGTCTTTGTAATATAGTCCTTACAAATATAAGTCCAACCATCTATCTTCTGTACCACTTATCCTACATAGGGTCGTGGGGAGCCTGGAGAGTATCCCAGGGAACTTGGGGCACAATCTTCAGTCTTTGGACTGGGGGAGGAACCCGGAGTACCCGGAGGAACCTCCTGAAGCACAAGGAGAGCATGCAAACTCCAAGAATACAGGGTGGAGGTGGGAATCATACCCCCAACCCTGGAGGTGCGAGGCAAAAATGCTAACCACTTAGCCACCACCCCCTCCAAATATAAAAGTCATGTTTGAATTTAAATGAAAAAGAAAGGCATCTCAGGCTCACTGTAGCTGTTAATCAGTAGTAGAAGAGATGCAACATAAGACTGAAGGTTAAGTAATAAGTAATGACAGCTTTTACAGAGCATTAGATGTTTGTGCATGGTCATGTTCATGTGTGTGTGTGTGTGTGTGTGTGTGTGTGTGTGTGTGTGTGTGTGTGTGGTTGGGGGGTTGGCGGTGTAGCAGTGTAGGTCATGTGTATCGTATTTTCAAGGAGATTAACTTAACAAGAAAATTTACCCTTAGGAGGTTACTCATTAGCTCAGTCAAAGATTCTGTTAAATCAACTGATAAAATCTTATAATTAAGCAATATCACATGAGAAAAAGTGCAGTTATACTGAATATCAGCACTGGTGTGATTCAGCCTTAGGCTGCAGGTAAACACAGCCATGCCAATATTCAGTATAACATATCCAGTAACTAACATTTCGGACACAGTACAGCCAAATAATTTGTTTATTTTGGCTTCGCAAACGGAAATAGATCCCGAAGAAGCCATACTCACTGACAGCCCATCCACTACCTCACACTGATTTGTACATTCCTGTTAAACCTGCATCTGGTGAAATTGACTTCCCTTCTTCCTTTTCATCTTTATCTGAAGAGCTTACATATTTTAAGTCTGAAGTTATATTCATGAAAAATGTATCATTTACCATGTCTATTCATGATGTCACTAACTCTACTGTAGTAACAATGTCAGTTGGACTAGAAATGCTAGAATTGGAATTTTACAGATAAACGGAGTGATACAAACAGTGAAACATCACAGTGTGGTTATAACAAATATAATATACCAAATATAAGCACTCCTGGAATGCTGCTCGTACAATCAGATTAGTGGACCGGAAGTAACTGTTGTATAACACAAGAAGATTTCGCCAGAAATATCACCAGAATGTTTATTCATTTATTTAATTTTGTACATTTTAATTTAGTTTTATTCATTATTTTATTATTTATTTAAACACCCTGAACCACATACTGTAAATAATGCTTTAAGATACTGTAAATAACTGATTAATAAAGCAATAGTCTAAGTAGTTTAAGTATGTCTGTCTGTCTATCTATCTAGCTATCCATCCATCCACCCATCCATCCATTGCCCTTTGTCAGTTCTGCGTTCCTGTTTCTGAAGGATTAAATAAGCAGTAGAGCATGAAAACAAGTTTTCTGTTGGTTTTATACAGTGGTTTTGAAGAACACAGAAAATGGAAAAGCAATGAAACCTTGTTTCATTTGAAGCAGCGAAGCATTGTTTTAAGTATATGTTTTTAATATTGCACAGTTTTCCCACCAGTGATAAGAACAAATTATCAGTGCTGTATTTTAACAATAAAGTAGAAGCTCTTGTCACTAGAATTTAAACTAAACACTTGTAAATTTGCTACATTTTTTTTTTATCTGACACCTTAACTTTACCTTGGGGAGATCACACACACACACACACACACAAACACACACATTTTTTTTTTCTTTTTAAACAGAAGAAAAACACTAGCAGATGTGCCAAGTGAAGCTTAAAAATAAAATGTATCACTAATGGCATCTCTGAACTCACAACAACATTAATCTACACAGATTGCCAAAATAACCCCAAAAAACTAGTCAGATTCAGAAGGCAGATGGAGTTACTGCTACCACCCTGAAGTGTATTAAAAAGTGTTGGACATCCCTACAACCTTCAGACCATTTCTTTAATGTAAACCTGCCTCAAGCTTGACTCCATTGTGATGCATTCATTTTACTGTGATGAGAAAACTATGCATAGAACAATCTAAGCAAAAGTGTTTTGTGAACCAGCTAGGCTAGCTTAGTCTTGTAATTTCACTTGAACAACAAACACCAATACACCAGAATTATACAACCCTGACTTCCTCTGAATAATACTGCATAATTTATGCTCTGTATAAGTTTCAGTACGAATGTGATGTGTGTGTATGTGTATGTGTGTTCAATTATTAAAAAGTAAAAGTTTAACTGATGTAATTATAATTAATTATTAATGTCATGTTTTCTTGTGAAAGGTTCTTGTGAAGGAATTACTGGTAACACTACAATAACAGTACATGAATAATCATGCATTAAATACCTGAATTAATAATTACTTTAAATATGAACTAGTGATGAGTTAAGGCATGTACTAATCACGAACGAATGAAGTACGTTTGTTAGTACATGTTTGTTAGTTAATGTATTAATTAACACGTAGGGGTAAACTAACAACTAATCAAACATGCTCTATAAGAAAGAATATGAATTAAACATGCATAATTTCAAATTGTTTATATAATTTGCCATATGCAGCTGCGTACACAAACATCATTGGATGGTGCTGGATTACTTTCATAATTTACACTGATCCTCCTTATCCAATGTACAAAGACGCACTAATAATGAACACCAATGATTTCATCTCAGTGCTATCCAATGATGTTTGTGTATGCAGCTGTATATGCCAAATTATGTAAACAATTTGAAATCATGCATGTTTAATTCATATTCTTTCTTACAGAGCATGTTTGATTTAGTTTACCCCTACATGTTAAGTAATACATTAACTAACAAACGTACTAACTTACTTAAGGTGGTCGTTATTCACGCATGAATTCATAAGACTCATGTCGTAGTTAAGGTTAGCTCTTCATTAGTTCGTGATAAGTACATGCCTTAACTCATCATTAGTTCATATTTCAGTAGGTATAAATTCAGGTATTAGTGCATGATTTTTCATGTATGTTACTGTACAGCATTACTCTATTACTTCTGTAATACTGTTAGAAGATTTCTTTTGTTAGTTTTAAAGCAACTATGCCATAAGTTTGCAATATTTACTATTAGCTAGAACTCGAATCGCTGACTAGTCAGTTATGTTCGCTACTGGAATTATTGCTAGTCTAACCTGGCATTAGCAAAGAAAACAGGCTAGCTTAGTTAAATATATCCAGTTAATGTTAGTAAATTAGTGAAACTTACTTCAACATGCTTTCTAGGGAGGCAAAAGAGTATTTATAGTGTTTTCAATAGAGCTACATTGTGTAACATGAGAATACAAATTGGCACAATTCTTGATAGTTTTTTTTTTCTACATTGATGAATTTGGATGGATGCTAAACTGAACTGATTTGATGCTAAACTGAAATGATTGAATGTTAAGCCCATTTGTTTGCTATACAGAATATAACATATTGTCAGTAGCTGGTTAAGAGAAGAAGAGACCTTCAAGATTTGTAGGAAGAATTGTATGAAGGATCAAATAAAAATACAAGGAGTAAAAGGTTTGTGTTTTTTTTTTTTTCTTGGAAATGTAACTACACAAGAGTATTCGATTTCAATAATACTCAAGTAAAGTATAAATACACCAAAACAATACTTAAGTAGAGCAACAAAGTACAATTCCTTCATTATCCCTGGTTACTGACCGGTTTGCGGTTCCTTGTTCTCCTCTCAGTCCTGGGGATCCCGTGGCCCCTTGAAGCCCCGGACTCTGCTGTGTGTGAAATCACTGAGCCTGTCGGCTTTTCATCGCTGTCATTATATAACACAGAGTTAGTGTCTCTCTCCATTTGGGAAAGTTCTCTTAATGTTAATGCTGGGTTCTGCTTGTGTTATCCCAAATGGAAGTTTTCAAATGTTTGTTGTCATATTTGTGTATTGACGGAATTCCGTTGCTGTTATTATTCAAAATTGGTATACTATATTACTTGATTCATTAATGAATTTGTTTGTTTGTTTTCATTTATTAAAAAAAAAAAAACACCTTAAGTTAAAAAAAATTAATTGGTCGCAGTCAGTAGTGTGGTTAATGTCCATCAACAGAATTCGTTTTTAATCCTTTATTAACGTGTACATAAGTTTATATTTATGTTCATGTAAAAATTTCTGCTCATATAAACGCATAATTATTGTGCAAGAGCAGTTTCCCGTTACTTTCAGTGCGTGGATTCTTCTCATTTGCCCAAATCTCTGTTACTTTTAAACGGCTCAGTTGAGAGTTATAGGAAATGCAGTATTTCCTTCTCGATCGCGCAATATAAAAGAATATAGCGCTAAGAGATTTTCAACTACATTTCCCAGAATGCAGTGCAGCCGGGAAGCTGGGAAGCATGTGATTGCTACGCTTCCTGGATTCAACGGGAGTCGGAGATGAATGTATAAATTGCACAGCTTTGTTTATTGTATCTGTTGTGTTTTTTTTGTCTCAACTGTTTGTTTGTAATTATTTTAAACATGAAGGTGTGTAGTTTGTTATTGAGCTTTTGCCTCAGTGTCGGAGTAATGGCGGGGAAGTACTCTCGAGAAGTGAATGAGCAAAAGGTTTCGAATGACGGGGAAAATGCCGTGGAATTTCGTATCGCTAAACTGAACCAGGTTTGGGAGAAAGCGAACAGGGTGAGCGGCTTGTGTTAGAAAATACTGTTTCAGAGTATGAATGTTTATTATCATGTTGCATATTAGCGTTAACCTATTAGCCGTGTTTACCTCAGTGTTTCACCTTAGCACTCCTTACACAGTAAAGTACACTGAATAGAGCAGGGGTCTGTGAAGCATCACCATGGGGTGTGTGAGATTAATTTATTTTTTATTTTTTTGTTTTTTTTTTGTTTTGTTTTGATTTTTGTTAATAAAAACCGTAACCTTCAAAGGCATACACACATATATAATTTATTGTATTTATTATTATTGTATTTATTATTATTAACGGGTTCTTACACTGCTGGGCAAAATGGTAATCCTTTAATGGTCTTAAAGTCCCAATGAAATCAAAATGGAAGTTTTGTGGCTTTTAGTACGAATATGTCAGCCTTAAGGTTATCTATAAGCTAGTGTCTTCCAAAACAATGACAAAATTCTCATTTAGGAGATATATGTATTCAAAATCTCTCTTCAGTGTCTCTCTCTACCACCAATACGGATCAACAATTTTGATGACATCATTCTGCACTTCAGCTTCTCATCAGATCCAGTCAAATGCTTTCTAGAATCTGAAGTGTCCCACCCCCAACATTATCAAAATCACCTTGCCGTAGTTTCCACTGTTGAATGAGAGAAATCATATCAGCAAGCATGAGTCGTAAATGGCTGTTCTTACAGTTGCAACCAACTTACAACCAACTTACAGTTGGCTAAGAAGGAAATAGCTTGAATTCATTCACTTTGAAGAAGGGTGTATTGGTGCCAGCTCAGGGCTTTGTGGTTAACTGTCAAGTACTGCTTAGCTTGGGTTGTGAGGCAAGCTAAATGCTATTGGCTATTTAAAAAGGGGGAGGAGCCACTCAATATGTCCTGCCCTGACGTCTTATAATAATAATGCTACATGTTTCAAGGCATTTCACAGGGACTTTAACAACAAATCATTGGTCAGGAAATGATCAAGAATTAAACAAATGCACTCCTGAGACCTGTGCCACCATTTGCTCATTTACTTGCTGAAGTGAACTGTTTGGGGAAAAAGCTAGAAACAGGGAAATTCACTCGTATAGTCTTCTAGTTCGCAAAGGTAAAATCATGATGATAATTAAAATGTTTGATGTAAAATTCAAACTAACACATGTCTGGGTGTACAAAATTAAAATAAAGTAAAATAAAATCAAAACATAAGGAAAATAAAATAAATGGCTGTTTGCAGGTTTACCCACAAGGCTTCAATATGTAATGAAATCAAAGGGAAAGCTATCCCATACTAAGTTACTTTATCTATTTGATTAATTCTTGCTAATTCATCCTTTCTGACCAATGATTTGTTTTTAAGACCATTAAAAGCTTAACATTTGCCATTTTGGGAACATCCCCCCCCCCAGCAGTGTATAGTTGTTAGCATGTTTGATTGGATGCTTGAATTGAATGAGTTTAAGCAAAAACTTAAAAAAAAAAAAAAAACAAGTAGGGCTGTAAATAATAATAATAATAATAATAATAACAATAATAATAATAACATGGATCTGATATGTTTTGTCTGTAAAGAGTTCAGAAATTAAACAATAGAACATGAATATTCGAATAGCCTAGCTGTTGTCCATATTATATTCATAAAATATCTGTATTTTACAGTTAAAGGAGTTCCTGGCTGCAAAATAAATTGTGAGAATCCTTTTCATTCTCCTTTAACTGTAAATTTTCACACAGCCAGTGCACTCAGTACGGATTTATTCTCTGTATGAAACCCAACTTCATGGTGTCCCAAAAGTCTCCACACACTAGGGCACTATGTTTGCCAGCACCACATCAGTTGCGTCTTCGTCGGTGGATGTTCGTGGACGTCCACTTCTCAGTTCCTCCGCAACACTTCCAGTCTTTTTGAATTTGTTAATAAGTTTGGCGACAGTGTCGTGTGTGATGTGCTTGCCATGTTTCCTGTTAAAGTCCATCGCCTTATGACAGCTTTCGGATCCAGCCATGAGAATGATTTCAATATGTTCTTCTTTTGTCAAAGGCATTCTTAAAGGCTATCAGAAAAAATATATGTAATATAAACTATGAAAATTAAGTATGAACATTTTTCAATGTACAGTATATAGTGATATTCTGGCTATTCATTGGAATCCTAGATAATTCTTCTTCTTCTTCTTCTTCTTCCTGAAAAGAAAAGAAAATTAAAAAAACATAGCTCCCCAGGCTATGCTTCACTCTTGAACAACCACTGAACAGACAGAGTATGAAATGAGGAATTTAGTGCATTTATATATATAAGTATGTGTGTGTATGTATGTAGGTATCTATCTATCTATCTATCTATCTATCTATCTATCTATGTAGTGCACTTTATGTCCTATACAAGTGCTCATCCTGGAGTTTGTACTTGCCAAATATAACATATCCAACATATCAAGGACTTAATATCTAGCTCATGAGCTGAATCAGGTGTTTAGAGAAAACTTGAAACTGTGCAGGACAGTGAACCTCCAGGACTGGAGTTAAGAATCCCTCACTTGTCGTGTTATGCTTTCATAATTATTAGACCTTATATTTTCCTCCGAGAGCTTATCTGGAGTTTTGAACTCCTCATGGACCTTGTTTGTCTTCCTTTTCCTCCTACAGATGCAGCTTGCCCCGAGGAGGCTTTCAGAGCTCCACAGTGACTTGAAGATTCAGGAGAAAGACGAGCTTCAGTGGAAGAAATTAAAGGCAGAGGGACTAGATGAGGATGGCGAGAGAGAGGCCAAGCTCAGACGCAACTTTAACAGTAAGACCACACAAATCCAGTGTTGTTGTTTTTTTCCTAGTAGGTGGAGACAATACAAGACCTCGAAATAGCCAGTGGCTCCAGAATACCTCTGGAATGACAACTCTGTGCAGCAGGGGACGATGAGGGAATCAACCTGTCAGGGAGCCCAAAATTCCTACTGTCATCTCAGGCTGAGGTGACATAGTTGTGTGATTAATTGTTAGATTTCTGTGGAGTCATTTGAGAGGTGTAGAAGGATTAATCAGTAACTCTCAATACCAGCATACCCACCAGCTCAGTAAACCTCTGGCCCTTCTGCATTAGTAGAATAAATGATTGTCATCACTTAGGCTACAGAGGTTCCAATGTCTATGCGTTAACCATAGCATTTACAGGAGTTAGTTGTGTATTAAAATACCTTTGTGTATTCTGCAAAAGCAGTGAGATTTCAGCGGTGTCGTTTTAGCGAAAATGGTATTAACTGCCGCACATACAACCTTACTTACGGTACTACCGTATTGATGATACAGTGGCATCGGCGGTATTTTGAAGTTTTAGTATCGTGATACTACCATAGTACTGATATACCGTGCAACCCTACTTGGTGCATACCTAGACAAAAGTCATCTTGTCCACCAATATTTCTGTGGTAAAATTCTGTTTTATCTTTCTACCTGCTAGGATTTGCATGTTAGAACTGTTGGCAACTCGGAGGCTACGAAGTATTCACCAAGTAAAAGTAAATGTAACACCATAATTCATTAATTCAAGAATATTTGCTTTCATAGTCATCCTGGCCAAGTATGGAATGGATGGTAAGAAGGACAACCGTGCCATGGACAGCAACAACTTGAAAGACCGTGACGTCAAACTGGGAGAAACGTTTGAGGACCCCAGACTGGACAAACTGTGGAACAAAGTGAGTTATGATCTCCTAAAGCGTACTTCCTCATAATGGTTTCGTTTAAAGTACATCAAATTTCTCTCACCAATGAATCATACTGTAGGAAAATTTTCAGTTTGTATGTTATCCATTCTTTTTTTTTTTTTAGGCCAAGACTTCGGGAAAGTTCTCTGAGGAGGAGCTGCAGAGCCTGCGCAAAGAGTTCGAACATCACAAGGACAAGATCCATGAGTACAACATCGTGATGGACACAGTGAGCCGGACTGAGGGTGAGCTCAGAAAAATAAACAGAATGCTTCAAAAGCAAAAAAATGTAACAAAAACAAAAGTGGAATATTTCTTATTTTGATCATTTATAACCTTAAACAAAATAATGTAGCGGTACAGTTAGAACTGAGGTTTTAGCGTTTCATTTTTCAGTGCTCCATTATATGCATTTAAACCCATGCAAAGACATGAGGGAGAGACAACACATGGTCTGCGTTCTAAACCAGCCAAAAAGTTTCTGTGATTAAGTTTTGTCAAGAGCACAAAGAGCTTTATAAAGTCATGATCTGCTCCCAGGAATTAACTCACTCATTTAATCTGTTGGAGTACTATGAGTATTCACTTTTCACTGAACCCTTGTGCTTAAAAGATGCTTGAATTAAAGAAAGACTTAAATATGTTTTGCCATTATCAAAATCTTAACAGCATTGTTTTTTCCACACAGATCTAGCACTTGCATCCAGTGCTCACTGATCTAGTTTATCTCACGACTGCTGTTGTCCTTTGGGGGAAAAAAGTTTTGAAGAGGCTGTAGGAACCTTGTTTATAACATGCTCTTGACTGTGATCTCATTTAAGCAGCTATTGAGTGACTTGCAAGTGAGCTCAATACAAAGGAATAGAAAAAATAATCTTGTATTGTGTAACTTGCAGTTTTTTTTTAAACAAATAGTTACATGCGCTTATCAATACTGAGTTCACATTTTGAAAATTCTTCACACAGTTAGCACATCAGCAGTCTATGTGGGCTGAACTGTGGATCACTTTTTATTGCTTTGACACAAAAGTCATTGAATAAACAGTTTTCAAAATTCATGATTTTTTTTTCTCACTCAAACTCAACCTCCAGGAAAAAAACAAACACTTTTTTGTATCTAGACCACATTTTTCCCATTTATATACTATTTTCAGAACTATTCAGTATATCATTTCAAAATCGTCAGTTTGCCAGACACTACTGGAACTTCAAATGGGATCGGGTTCTATGGTCAGATGAAACCAAAATAGAGCTTTTTGGCAATAAACACCAGAGGTGGTTTTGGCGCACACAGAGAGGTAGCCATATGGAAAATTACCTCATGTCCATGGTTAAATATGGTGGTGGCTCTAATGTTTTGGGTTTGTTTTTCTGCCAGAGGACCTGGACATTTTGTTAGGATACATGGCATCATGGACTCTATCAAATATCAACAGATATTAAATGAAAACCTGACTGCCTCTGCTAGAAAGCTTAAAATGGGCCATGGTTGGATCTTCCAGCAGGACAATGATCCAAAACATACATCAAAATCAACACAAAAATGGTTTACTGACCACAAAATCAAGGTCCTGCCATGGCCATCCCAGTCCCCTGACTTGAAACCCATAGAAAACCTGTGGGGTGAACTGAAGAGGAGAGTCCACCAGCGTGGACCTCGAAATTTGAAGGATCTGGAGAGATTCTGTATGGAGGAATGATCTCAGATCCCTTGCCATGTATTCTCCAACCTCATCAGGCATTATAGGAGAAGACTCAGAGCTGTTATCTTGGCAAAGGGAGGTAGCACAAAGTATTGACTAAAAGGGTGCCAATAATTGTTGCACACCTATATTTAACAAAGATATATTTTTTTGGATAAACCTGGGTTGTGTTTGCAATTGTTTGATATCCATGAGAGCAGAGTATTTTTGTGAATTTCTTTTAACAAAAGATCAATAAAGACAATTTTTCACAGCCTTCTTTGCTCATATTTACCAAGGGTGCCAGTATTCGTGGGGGGCACTGTATATTCCTACTCCTCTGATTTATTTATTTTTTTATGTGACAGATTCATTTTTTCCACATGAATAAAATATTATATCAAAACATTTATTTGAAAGTATTCTTTCAAATAACTCTAACTTACTTATTTGAAATAAGTTAACTAAAAGACAAAATGATCGTAGTGTAATGTATTTTGTTCATGCAGGAGTGATGAACTCCTCTGGATCAAGTAAATTTAGATCATCACTTTTTTTTTGTGCTTCACATCTACCGAGCATATTTAGCTCTTTGTAGATATCTTATATGTAAATGTTTATATTAGCAGTGTAATGATATGCAAAATTATAATTCAATGCAATACAGTGGTGTCTTGATATAATACATTTCCGGCACAGCAAAAATAAGCATTGCTTTAATATATGCCTCTGGTTTCCATGTTCAGTTTATTTAAAACATTCAGCATTATAAAACTTAATAAAATTAATAGCGACAGTGTTTCTGAAATCAATTCAGTCTCTTGGTAGCATATAATGAAATAAATGCTGCACATTAGAATGTGGCAAAATTAAACATGGCTAATTAAACTTTATCTCTCTGGACAAGTGTTAAGCTAGAGTGCAGGGTAGCCAGGTCTCAAAACCACTCCTGAATTACTATTAAAACCTGTCATGTGTAGTACCACAGTGCTGTTGATTTCTTAATTCTGATTGGTCAGAAGGTGTCAGCACTTTGTAACAGTCAGAGGTAACTCTGTACTTTGTAGTGTCAGCACTTTGTAACAGTCAGAGGTAACTCTGTAACTTTTAAATTTTCTGCTGTGGGAAAGTCTTCAGGATGGAGGAATTTGCATTTGCTGGCTCAGTAACAAACAGATATCATGAATCAGTTTGGATCATAGATATTCCACAATATTAAATATAGCGATACATGGATAAAATATGCAGTTGGTCTAGTAGTATGTAGTGTAAGAGAATTAAAACACTTCAACATGTGCTATTATAGGAAAACTTTGGGCTGCATCACACCAGCCTGTAGTTAATTATTTTCCTATATAATATAATAATTATATAATAAGGATGTCACTTTACATCACTGTTATTTTGCCTCTCTCTGTCTCTTTCTCTGGCAGAAATCCATAAGAACGTGATCTCTCCACTGGAGGGAGAGGAGAAGAAGTCCAATCTTCATGAGAAACACACGGACCTTAAGCAGCGGATGAGGGACCTGAACCAGGGCTTTGAGCGTCTACGTAAAATCACACATGAAGGCTTTGACGGTGACAACGGTGCTTTTCTGCTTTTTATTACTTTGTGTAATTAAACTACCCTCTCTGTCTGCCACCAGGGTACCAGTGCATTAACTTGCATGTTGTTTTATTTTTTGACATTTATATCTACTTACAACATTATTTTATTTTCTCTTTTTTATGTTCCTGCAGAGTTTAAGGAGCCCAGGGTCATAGAGCTGTGGGAAATGGCCAGAAGATCTAATCTTAGTGAGGACGAGCTTGACTCTCTCAAGGTAACATTTCTGAGGACACACACACTTACGCTCACACACTATGAGGTTCATGTCAGGGCCAAGACTTCTGGAAAGATCTCCAGGGAAGAGCTACAGAAAATGAATCATGGGTGTAAACAGTAGGAATCATTAATATGCATATTTTTGTAACCAACTTTTTTTATTATGAGAATATTCAACACTGGGGTTTAGACTGTTCCAGACATCGAGTTCAGTAAGAATGCTCATGTCAAAATAAAATGTAAAGAGTCTACCCTCCACAATCTGTGTTCCATACAAACCAACACACTGGGAGGTATCAGTTAAAGTTACAGTTAAATGTCAAGTAACCGATCAATTATTAGGGGTCCAAGCACTGAATGTGCTGGAACACTATTGTTTTTACTCAGGTATTTCTAATTCTTTTTCTCCCCTAAAACGATTTGTGCAGAACAAATCATGTCGTAGAGCCATAAAACTTTGTCAGTAAAAATGTAATCTAATTTTGCATATCAAAACCTGCTTTTGCAAACTAGTCCTAGAGTTTTTCACAAAATTGATGTCAAAATACTCAGTAGATTCAGATCATAAACAATATGGTTGCCATTTGCTAATCAATTCTCTAAGGGCCGAGCCCATTTACTCAAACAGCTGTAACTCATTGGTTGATGCATTCGCACAAAATCAGAGTTTGGGGTGTGGTCATCAATAAGGGCCAAATTTAAGTTCAGATAACTGTTTCTTAAGAACCGTAAGTCAGATCAGTTTGAAATTTGGGGTACTGCATCTCTGTACTAATATGTACGTGAATTTTTTAATGATATCTGCCATCAAAAACATGGTTGCTGTCATCCAATCAGCAGAATTGTGACACAATTAGCACTGAGCTATCACATTTTGTGTCACATTCTTTGTGTCAAATTATGTTCATCTGTGGTCTCTTTATTGCCAGTAGGTAGATTGGCGACTTTAAGTTGTCCCATAGGTGCGAGTGAGAAAACTGGCACAAAGTGAGCCATTGGGTAACTTGTAGTATCTCTTCTCAGTGGAGTCTCTCATTAAATGCATGATCCTAACACCCACAAGGCTGATCAAGTGTCGAAGTATCAATTATTCATTGTTTTGACATGTTGATTTTTTTGCTTAAGCTATATTAGCCTGATTGATGAACAAGTGACAACATGAAAAGTGACATGTGAAGGCCAGTGTATGGTAACCCATACTTGGAATTTGTCCTCTGCATTTAACCCATCCAAGTTAGTGCGCACACATTAGGAGTTGTGAGTAGTGAACACACACACACTACAAACCATGAACACACCCGGAGCAGTGGGCAGCCATTTTTGCTGCGGCGCCCGGGGAGCAGTTGAGGGTTAAGGGCCTTGCTCAGGTGCCCAACAGTGGCAGCTTGGCAGTGCTGGGATTTGAACTCACAACCTTCTGATCAGTAGCCCAACTTCTTAACCACTGAGCTACCACTGTCCTTAATTCTCTTCCGGGATGTACTCTAACAAAAAAAACACACTGACAGTGCTACATAGCAACAGTTAAGACTGGTAAATGAGAACATATTTACAACGAAGGATGTTATCATTTGTAATGTGTTTGTATGTACAGTATTGCCTGCATATGAGCAATACACATTGGACATAAAGTGGGGTCCCAACATCTGAAAGCACTAGTGAAAGTGTTTCTCTTTGGCATTCTTTTTCCAATTTAACACAAAGATTTTCATTACAAATGATATTATTAGCTACAACTTGAGTGAAAAGTAGAATCTTGAAAATATTTACATGTATTTGGTACATCCCCTTTTTGCTTTAATGACAGTGTGCACTTGAGCAAGCATGGACTCCACAAGTTTGTGCAAAACCTGTTGATTCGTTTTAGATCAAATCCATCGTCGTGTCGTCTGAACACGTGCCAACGGAAGGGTTAAGACTCGAGGAAAATCTGACCTTTTGTACTAAGCAGTTAACATGGTCAATATCACACATTTGCTTGCGTTTAAATAGGGACCTAGAAATAGTGCAGAATCTTGAATAGTTGAAATGTTGCATATTTCCTTTTTTAGAATTTTCAAAATTGTAAAACTTTGTTTATTTCAAGAGGAAAAAAATCCCAGATTTTCAATGTGGTCACAGACCACTGTATATAATGTTATTAAAGTTCACGTGGGTCATTTGTTTTTAAAGTTTTAAATGGACCAGATTTCTGGGCTGTTAAAATAAACCTCCTGGACATTCTCAGAGGAGCAGAGACGAGTGTGTGTTCACTGGCCATTTTGATCACAGACATGAAGTAAAGTGAATGCCTGTGAGTTACCATGTGATGCTGCCAGACTTGTGATCAGTGAATGGAAATATTGCTTTAAAAGCTTTAAAGGGGAAAATGAAAGAGGCAGTTGAGTGCATCAAACTGGCTAGCTGAGTGCTACAGTGACTCTGTAACATGTTGAATTATTCATATATTTTCTTTCCTCAAGCCTCTGAATGTGGCTTACATATTTCACTCTTTAATGAAAGTTTAGAGTTGAACATTTTTTGTTTTTCTGGCACTTTTCACAATACATATTGGCCCTTGTTCAGCAAAATCGTGTAGAAATGAGCACAGATTTGAGTGCATACAATACACCCCAATTCACACCAATAAAAGGAAAGCATTCAGATGGCTACAGTTATCCAGCATCCAAGGACAGAAGTAAATGCAGAAAGAAAAAATATGTTTCATGAGAAATGTTTGTATAAGATTCATAGTCACAGTTTTTATGAAATACCAGTTGATGGTTATCAATGAGTATAGCAGTGTACCAGTTATCCCATTATTACTGTAGGTAAAAAGACAGGATATCCATACATCTACTATCTATGGCAAATCAATAAAGGACTGGCAGAAGATTGTAGATCTTGAGGATGTACAGTCTAGATATGCCTAACTAGTGTAGCATAAAGCTTACAAACAAATTTGATTGCATGATCGCATTTGAATTTGATTGCATGTAATAGTAATTTCTGTCAAATCATGTGAATGTCTTGCTACTTAAAACAGCTACACTTTCTACCTTTGTAAGAATATGATTTATATTGGGTTTAGGAGGAGCTGAAGCATTTTGAGACAAAGGTAGAGAAGCACCACCACTACCAGGAACAGCTGGAGTATTCACACCAGAAACTGCAGCACATAGAGGCCCTGGGTGATAAGGAACACATCATGAGACATAAAGAAAAATACAACACACTTGCTGAGAAAGCACGAGAAATCGGATACAAGGTAGGACTGAGTTTTGAGGGACAAACATCAAACGCACATGGACACACAAAGCAGCTTCTATATGTTTTAACATTATTGATTAATAAATGGGAAGTTTTTTTATTCTCATCTTGCACTTTTTGTAGAGTTTATAAGGATTATATAATTATTGTTTTCAGTCATTCTTAACACCTGTGCTGATTCAGAACTGTTACATTTGAACTACTTTACTTATTTAAGATTGAATGCAATATGAAGACAGTATCACTCTGTTTTTCCAGATGAAGAAGCATTTGCAGGATATAACCAACAAAATCTCCCGAAATGGACTGCAGCACAATGAACTCTGAGCATGACCTCTTCTTCTCACCATGACAACACTGAAAATCCTTCATTTCCAAATATATTGATTATAGTGTGGGTACAGTCACATATTTTCTAAATGTTTGTTTAAATCATTTCTGTATTCACAGAACATTTGCTAATCCACAGCACTGATTTTTTATTTTTTTTTAATGACATTGCATGGTTTGTATTTGGTCAACTATGAGTGGTAGCAAACCCTTTTTGATGGTTTAGGTACGAAATCATATGTACAGTATGTTGCATTTTAAGTCCAGTCATTATTCTTGAGTATTTGAGCTGCTGATGTCATTCCCACAGGAGGGGTACAGGTTGAACATTGATTGCAACATTTGTACCATTCAGAGTTTTAGAAATCTTTTGAAATGCTCATCATTTTCATGAAATTTCACTTATTTGATAATGTAATCTCTGTAAATAAAAGATGGTTGTCCATTCAGTCTATTAACTCTAGATTATATAATCGATTGATGGATCTGAAGTGACTGAAGAGCTTTTTATTTGAAGAGATTTACACATGGGGCAAAATCAATTTAAGCAGTTGAGAAATTGAGGGCTAGGGGTCTCACTCAAGGACCCACTTGCAAAACTGCCGTCTGCCATCATCCAACTGGCTTTTATAAGCATGTAAGTGTTAGCATTGAGCTGTTTTCTCAAAATGTAAACAGCATATTCATATAAGGTGCATACTTGTATCAGATCATGCTACATGTATATTTAAAAACACACATATGCTATGTGTGTTATAAATATAGGAAAGGGGGGACTCCATCATTATTATCCTTGTTATAAAATTATTTCAGATAGAAAGGTTGAACTACTGCAGTCTTATTAAGTATATGTTTACAAACTAGGAGGTTCTTCCAGGCTAAAGGTGGCTTACCAAATGATCCTCCACTTTTAACTCTGCCAGTCTTGGCAGTATCTGGGAAGGGGTCTATGTCTGCCTCCGCATGTCCTTATGGCAGACTCGGAGGAAGCTGTGAAGATGGCTGAGTAGGGTTGGATGCAACTGATCCCACAACATGGAATACATGATCAATATGCCTAACATTAATACTTGTGCTCTGCTCAAGTGTTGAAGTGATCACTCCCTAGGGCATATGTTGTTGCAATGGGTGTGGCATTGGAACAGTCCCTCCAATCTGTATGGTAGTTTATTCACGCCTCATCCCTGACAGTGGGGCACCTGAGCCAGTGAATTGGGCAACTTTCTGCCAACTTGGTTTATAGACATCATCAAGTGTGGTTGCTTCAGTCTGCCCAGCCTTTTGCGTATAAATGAGCCTTGTGGAACCTGGTTTGTGTGCCAGGGTTGTTCTTTGAGCCTGCTGCAAAAGAAACCCTGGACAAGAGGGTGCAAAGCCAGCATGCCAAACAGACCACACCCTAGTTCTACCTTCTAAAGCCTACATGATGTACACCTGCCTCACATATCCTTTAGTTTGGGAAGAAGCATTTTAGTGTCCTTCATCTACACTGGAGGGAGGCCCCTAGATTGCACCTTCCAAACTAAACAATAGTGCAGAGCCTTAAGTGCGTTGGCGATGAGTCGTTCTACATCTACAGTCATTTTTTTGGATGGTGATTAATTCAGATCAGTAGTTCCTGATGATCGTACCACAGGGATACAAATGACACTCTTGCCCCCAGCTTTTTTCAGCTTTACAGCCTTTTTGATTACAGACCCAATCAAAGCATTCCAATGTAAAGTTCTGCCATTCCAGCACCATGGGTGTTTTCAAGGTGCATACAGGTGGCTTTGTCTCATCTGATTGCCACTGACATCAAGATACTGTCATATTTGGCTCCTGTATATTTCCACTCGCACTGCAGTGCTCAGACTCACAATGAACTTGGAGAAGTGCTCCCTAGACCAAAGCCGGTCACACGGTTCATTGGCATGAGGCTGCATTCACTGAGAATGCTAAACATTCCATAACCCCAAAATATGGCAGACATTAGTACCCTTGAGCGTCCAATGTAGCCCTAAAATTTTCTTGCCAGTTCTCAGATATTGTCACATGCTTGTCGACTGAGAGAACACCGTGATGCAATAGTGCAGCTGATGCACTGTCAAGCCTGTGTATACATTTAGAGGAGTGATATCTGCAGCCGAATATGGTAGCCCAGATCTGAGAGAGATCACACAGATGGACCTCTTTTCCAGTGCCAAGTAAACACATTGCCAGTTATGGCTCTCATATGGCACTTTAGAGTCAGACAGGCCTCAAGGACTAGATGGTCTGGCCCACATCTCGCCTTATCACTTATCACATGCTTTTTCCTTTTTTCCTTCCTTTTTCCTGTATGCTTTGAGTCCTAGTTGTGCTCCCAAGATGACTAACAAGATGGTTCCTACTGCTTTGTTCACTGGTTGTCTGAACACCCTGGCAGCTTCTTCCATGAGCAGATCTGCCATCCCAGATGGATGGCAAGATTTCCCTGTGTCTGTGGGTCTGGTCCCTCAAACTGAATTGCCTGAGAACTGTCATGTAGCAGTCAAGTAAGAAATTCTCAATACATGAGTCCCCAACACACCAGCTATGTATAAATTGTTCTGAGGATAGTGTTCACCTTGGACCCTGTGCATTACCGAGTTCCTCAAAATTTTCTAAACAGCCTCATCTACCCACAACAGCCATTGAAACATGCCGTAGTACAGTAGATTATGTCTCTCTAGGGCCCTATATGCTTATTACCTCCTTTCTCAATGTGGTGAAGCAACTTTATTGGCCATAGTCTCCTTGGAGTCCTGTATAGGAGAGGGAGTCTTTTGTTCCTTAAAGATCCTCCTTAAGAGCCTGTGTGAGAAATTGACTTGAAGTGGGTATCTTTGCACACAGCCTTCTTGCTAGCAGTCAATTCGGTTAATAGAGTTGTGGAGTTGCATGCTCTGGTGACAAGGTTGTCTTGCATGCATTGGTAGCCAGATAACTCTGGAGTGACCTTGTGGCTGAATCCAGGTATTCTGCCCAAGATCATATCTCTTAGCTTTGTGAATCAATCTATTGTCCTTCAATGAGTGTGAGCCTGCAGAATGTTGCTTGCTTTGCCTGGGGCTTTGTGGTGTTATTTGGACCAGATGGCAGCCATCCGATTCTCAGACCTGCTGTTGCTATGGGAGTATTTGATGTAGATGGCAGGGGTTTTTTTTCTTTCCACCTTGTTTCTTTTAATGAAGACTTACCAATTAACATATCTGGGTTATATGTACAGAGTAAATGTTCACTCTGAATAATGAATACCAAAGTTATTGAATAGGTTGTTTATTGCACTAAAGATAGAAATGTCAAATGAATAAATAAAAAAATACAGGATCTATTTCTCATGTGATGTACATTTGAGAATTAAATCTGTAAATGTACAAAGTTGGTCATTTGAAGAAGAAAAAAAGTAGACTATTTACAAGTTATCAAGAGTACTTACATCAAAACCATAACTAATAGTAGTGTATATGAACTTTGTATTTTATACATTTAGCATACTTCAATAGTAAGTAATAATACAGTAAAATATATAAAACCACTAAATCAGATGAATTTGCCCCCTTTTTAAATGCTTTCCTGTGCACTTAATGCAGTTACTGCCAGAATATCCAAAACATTATTACTTACTAGTAACCTTGCATTTCGTAATAAAAAAAATCAAAGGTTTATAAAGTGAAAGGTAATATCCTGTGTGGTGGTGAATGTCATGAGAGATGCTGGTACTTCGTTTATGGATCATGTTAGTTTAGTGTGTGTTTAGTTCAGCGTTCCTCGTCTCCTTTGCTCCAGTTCGTGCAGTCTCTCCTCTCTGCCCTGTGCATGCTGGGCTCCAACTCTCTGAGCCGTCTCTGTCGCAGCATGGTCAATCTGTGCGTATTTAGTGTTGGAGGCCCCTGTGTACACACAAACAATGGTGGTCTTAATCACTTCTAATCAACAGCACTTTCAAACAGCCAGTAAAAAGATTACATTGAATATATTCTCATCGTTGAGGACGTGCTGATTGGAGAAACTCATTTCACAGATAATTGTGCTAAAATGCAGGAGAGCAGTGGACCACAGCCAGAAGTAAGCCAGAAAATGATACTATAAAAAGGAGAAATATACTGTTAATCCTATGCTGTAAAAGTATAGAAAACAGCATCATATCAGTTCTGGAAAAGTAAAAAGAAAGCAGCTGCTTTCATGCATAAAATGTTTGTTTTTTTAGTTTTCAGCAAGCAAATCAAGTCTTAAAAGGTGACTGAAGAAAGAAAAACGGCACTGGACTTTATTGAGTGGTCCACAAAATTATGACAGATAAAGATTCCTTTGAAAAACTAGTTGCAAAATCTAATGATATTCAAGAAAATCATCAATTTTCTGTCTAGTCACACTTCTTAACATTTGCCTTGCATCTCCAGGATTGGGGGTTCGATTTCCGCCTCCGACCTGTATGCACAGTTTGCATGTTCTCCCCGTGCTTTGGGGGTTTCCTCCAAGTACTCTGGTTTCCTCCCCCAGTCCAAAGACATGCATTGTAGGCTGATTGACATCTCTAAATTGTCCCTAGTGTGTGAATGTGTGTGAGTGTGAGTGTGCCCTGCGATGGATTGGCACCCCATCCAGGGTGTCCCCCGCCTTGTGCCCTGAGTCCCCTGGGATAGGCTCCAGGCTCCCCGCAATATTTTAATAAACTACTGTAGGGTAAGTCTCTATATAAAGTCTCTAAAATATTCCAGCAAGTTCCCAAACCAAATATAATAGCTGGCTTTTAATTTCTCCTTATTTAAAATGTAAGCATCGATATTACCTTTTCATACTGTTCCAGCCTTAATTGGCAGCTATATCGCGCCTTGCATAAGTAATCACCCTCTTGAACTTTTTGAACACTTTTTGTTGTGCTACAACCTGGAAATGAGATAGACTTAATTGGGATTTTTACCATTTGATTTACACAATGTCCAATAATTAAAGATGCTAAATCCAAAGAATTGTGACACAAAGGTCAATTAAACAAAAAGAGCAGACATTTGTTGGTTGCATAAGTATTCCCACCCTGTGTCAATACTTGGTAGAACCAAGGCTATAGTTACAAGCCTTCTGTGATATGTCTCTATAAGCTTTAAACATCTGGATCTTGATCATTTTTTTTCAAAGGACTGCATAAACTCAACATCAAGAAAAGTTATCCTGCAGTAACTGTAATATGGCACAGTTCAGGATGTTGGAGTGATGGACACCCTAATGGATGGATGGTAATGAGAAGAGGTGGGTGATCATATGATGAACTTTGGAAGACATTTCTCTGAAAGACAATATGTATCGCTATATTTAGGTTTGCATAGAAAATGAGGGAATTTTTTAAATTCTGTACAAAATTGTAAAGATTCAGTACAACACTTTAACATATATTCAGATGCTTCCAATCTTTACTGAAATATTGACATTGATTGTGACATAATTTATCACGATATTGATATCATATCGTCATACTGTCCCAGCCACAGTAATGATAAAATAAGACAGGGTAGCTCACCTCTGACAGTGTGGCCAGTCTCCTGTACATCCTGCAGGTCCAGCTCCATGTAGTGTAGCTGTCGTTTAGACATGGGACTAACAGGGATGTTGACGTAATTCACAGATTCCCCCTGAAGCCGGTCTGTGACTGTAGACCCTGAATCACCTGACAGAGCTAATGATCTCCCTGACAGAAAACACAACGTTTCATTACTTTAGACAAGTGAACATGCACCAAGCATTAACTTGACTGGTCTGGCTATAAGTAAGCACTTACAATATACAGTAATACAATACACAGTAATACAATACAAATACATATAATACCTTTTATACTATAAATACTGTAATACAATAAAATCTATATACACTCACCGTCCACTTTATTTATTAGGAACAGCTGTACATCTGCTCATTTATGCAGTTATCCAATCATTCAATCATGTGGCAGTAGCACAGTGCATAAAATCATGCAAATACAGGTCAAGTGCTTCCTTCCATTAAATGTTTTTGTTTTTTTCTTCACTCAAAGTTTTTTGTTGTGTGTGAAAATGGACAGTTGAAGACTGAAAAAAGACCAGGTGATTAATTTTGTCCAGTTTCAGTCTGTACCCATGATAGCCTCAGATACTTGTTCTTGGTTGACAGGAGTGGAACCTGATGTGGTCTTCTGCTGTTGTAGACCATCCACCTCAAGTTTTGATGTTTTGTGCATGCTGACATGCTTTTCTGCTCACCATGGTTGTAAAAAGTGATTATATGAGTTACTATATCCTTTCTGGTCATTTTCCTCTGACCTCTCATCAACAATGCGTTTCCACCCACAGAACTGTCGCTCACTCAATGTTTTTTGCTTTTCACACCATTCTGTATAAACTCTAGAGACTGTTATGTGTGAAAATCCCAGGAGATCAGCAGTTTCTGAAATACTCAAATCAGCTCATCTGGCACCAACAACCATGTCATCAAAGTTACAGAGATTACATTTTTTCTTCATCTGATGTTTGATGTGTACATTAACTGAAGCTCTTGACCTGTATCTGCATGATTTTTGCATTGTGCTGCTGTGTGTATAAATATATAAGTATACACAGTATATAAGGAAAATCCACCCTGAATGACTTGAATATTAATATTTATAATTAAATATATTGTATTTTTAGTTTCAGCTTCGACAAGTTGGTCTCTTTTTACTACATTACCCACAATGCTGTTCAACTACTTGATGATAGAGGGGCCAGTAGGATTTATCCCTCACTTAATTTCTACCAAAAGAAAGCGATGCAGCAGCACTTTAATCCTTTAATCTGTAATTAACTTTTTCACCTCATCTGTACACTCAAACAGATCAGCTTCAAAAGCTTCAACTTACATGATAATATGACCATCACCATTGTCATCTCCTAGATCTAGCTGAGCAGAGTATCTGCCACAACTCAGTACAACTGCGTCATATAGCTGCACTGCATTCTGGGAAGAGTCCAGCTTTTGCACCAGCATCTCCACTACTTCTACATTGAATGGCTCATTAATATGACACTGAACATGGCTAGAAAATGGTGACTGGGGGGGGAGCTCTTGCTCTTTTGTTTTTAGGAGCTAACAGCAAACCATTATCCCTTATGTTTGAGATTGTTGAATTTTTTTCTCCTATTAAACATCATTGTAACTTTTTAATCTAAACATATTCATATTCAGTCCTCCACTGAATTCTGTTCTTCTGAATAGCTCCATGGGAAAAGCCACACACTCATAAATGCCACTGGGAACTGACAGGCAGAATACAACAAGGTCGGACATTTACATCTCGCCTGAGCGCTTATAATAAACTCTCTCTTAAGCAAGCTCACACTCCAGTTAATGATCTGTCAAAGCTGACCTTTTGTTCTATTAACAAATAGAAGTTCTCAAACTACTAAGCAAGTCTTGAGACTTACCAGACAAGGATGAGTGTCTGAAAAGCCTCAGAGAGCTCAGGGGAGATGTAGGCACTGCTGATGAACGTCCTGATGAGAGGAAAATACAGGGCTGTCATTCCAGTCATACTTATCTAAGAGCGGGGGACACTACAAACTCTGTGGAACTCCAAACTCACCCTCAGTCTCCCAAAAGCACTTCTGCGTTACTTGGCCGCTTATCAGCTCGTATCTGCTTAACTGCTCGGCCTGTGAAGATAAATCACATGCTCAAGAAATGATGAAGTCTAATACTAATCCTTATGCCTTTCATTAGGGTTAAACCTAATTCTAATCATAATAAACCATAATAAACCTGCACCATGTCCCTTTCTAGCCACGAGCATGGATCTACACGACCCACAATCCCTCAACCACAACAAAGACATCAATATACAGTATATTTTCACTTTTGGCTGTTAACAAAAATTAAAAAGCAGAGTATTTGGCATTTTTGTGGAGCCGCATTTTGTGCAATACCACTACCAGCGGTCGTAAGAGAAATACACCGAATGGTATCAAGAAGCGAGGCTGGGGTTGATTTCTTTCTAGTCCGGATGTCTGATTCATGCAAATCTTGAAACATCTTGATTTAGCTGCCCATCTGTCTTTATGTGTGTATAAAAAATGTTTCTTCATTCCTATTATGCCATCAGTGAGAACTTGCTCAACCCTAATAGCTTTACTGTCTCTGTTTTGAGAGATATCAGATAGCCCTCCCATCTAATATCATGAGCAGACTGCATTTGCAAGTGTGTTACCCCTAGCTCTAAAGCAAAGCTTAACCCTAGTGTTTATTTTAGCCTTTACTTTAACCCTAATGTTAACTTGTGATCATCCTAGATCCAAAAATATAATTCTTCTTGTAAGCTCATCCAACGATCTCAGCCATCAACCAAAAAAGTGAATACTAGAATCAGGGCCACTGGTGCAACTGGGGCAACTGGCATTTGACCCGGCACTTTTCAGACTACTGGTGTGGTGACCCAGCACTTCAGGCTATAACAGACAGGTCTGACCCAGTTGAAAAACCAATCAAAACTTCCAGTTCAGCTGGAGGATTTCTCCTAAAGGGGATCTTCTATGAGAGATAAAGGGTTAACTGTGATTTGGCGCTCACTGGCACATAATAATCGTGTGTTGAATCAGTATCGCTAACGTTTAAATATTTGAAGTGACATATGCACATATTCTGTATTCTGAATCGATTCCTCCAATGACATTCTTTAAATAAAGTAAGTAAGGCTTGCTGGAAAAATGTTTAGTGAAATAGGCAGTTACTACTGTAGACAAACAGCCAATTGCGTGAACATGTCTTTGATTTTTACAACATATTTTAGAATTTGTGCTATCTAACTTTGCGAACTAATTTTTTACTGTTATTAGCTGCCTGACGAGTAAAATGCAAAATGAAGCACGTGGGGTCAAAACAAACTACTCTAACATTCATTAAAAGGTGTGTTGTGCCTTGTTATTGTATTATAATCAGATCCTGGCTCCATATAGTGCTAAAAGTAGTTAGTCTGTATGTATTTATAGACAAATGACAGATGTACCTCTTTTCTCAGTCAAAAATTTTGCCCCACCACTTTTGGAATAGTGGTGCCACCCCTGACTAGAATGATCAAAAATATTCTGTTTACCTCTGTGGATGGGCCCATGCTCATGCCTTCAGGAGCTGCAGATACAGCAGCGCTGCTCATTTCAGGCCTTGTTTTTTCTAAAAGAGTAATGTAGACAGTTATACCCAATAACAGCCTAAAGCCAGTAAAAAGACATTATATTTCTGCAGAAATAAGGAAATAAAAAGCCTTACCTAGTCCAGAAGGGACATGAGATGAACGTGTGTGTGTAGAAGGCATTACCATCTGGAGAGAGTAACATCACAGGATTTGAATAGTCTCTAATTAGAGTACATCTGAGAGCACATTACATTACAGTCTTGTGTGGGAGCAAGGAAAGAAATTCAATGTGCATATTATATGTGTAGATTAATACACCACTGCACTGCTGAATGATCTATTCTGATTGGTCAGAAGCTCTGACAATAGTGCCACAGGTTTATATTAACATCCTCGTTCTAACATGTTATCATTTCTATAGTAAACGTTCATTTACAGGGACTTGTATGGGGGACACCCAACATAATCTTAGACTAATAATAAACCAATTTAAAAAAAAAAAAAAAAAAAAAAAAAAAAAATATCAAAATGATAATCGCTGAAGTTTACTATAAGGAGGTGTTTAACATTTATGGACATTTTCCGTCGTAGGAAAGTCTTCAGGACAGAGGAGCTTGTGCTTTCCAAAAGACTATGCAATATTTGTCTTATTAACTTCAAGAGAGGGAAACAAGAGAGCCACTATAATGTAAGTCATTACAGCAACCTGTTTGGCATATATTCTGCAATATTTAATGTAACTACAGTTGAGGTAATTTTATGAAGGATGTTTATATATGCCTTGTAGAATCTGCACACACTCATCCATAACTATTATAAAAGTTGCAAACATTAATAACATAAATTGTTATTACTTTGTTTAAAGGTGTTTTTTTTTTTATTTTTTATTTAGTACTGCTCTTCAGAAGCTACATGCCCTTTAGAAGCTTTACACCGATCATCCTTTTCAAAAGTTTTCTCCCTCCCTGGCTTTTAATGTATCGTGTTGCCTTCTTCAGCAACATAAAAATGTTTGCACCTTTTGTAATAGTTGTCTCAGTTGTCCTCAGTGTGAAAAGATGGATCACAAAATCATATAGCCACTGTTGGAAAGGGGTCAAATATGCAGATGTACAAAGAATGTGCAGGACCTAGAGGATTTTTCTTAAGAACAGTGGGCAGTTTAACTGCTCATGATCATTGAAACTCCACAAGGTGAGATCTTGCATGGAGCCCCAGACCGAGGGAGACTGACAGTTAATTTGTGTTTCTTCCATTTGCGAATAATCGCACCAACTGTTGTCACCTTCTCACCAAGCTGCTTGGCGAGGGTCTTGTAGCCCATTCCAGCCTTGGGTAGGTCTACAATCTTGTCCCTGACATCCTTGGACAGCTCTTTGGTCTTGGCCATGGTGGAGATTTTGGAATCTGATTGATTGATTGCTTCTGTGGACAGGTGTCTTTTATACAGGTAACGAGCTGAGATTAGGAGCACTCCCTTTAAGAGAGTGCTCCTAATCTCAGCTCGTTACCTGTGTAAAAGACACCTGGGAGCCAGAAATCTTGCTGATTGATAGGGGATCAGATACTTATTTCCCTCATTAAAACACAAATCAATTTATAACTTTTTTGAAATGCGTTTTTCTGGATTTTTTTGTTGTTATTCTGTCTCTCACTGTTAAAATACACCTACCATTAAAATTATAGACTGATCATTTCTTTGTCAGTGGGCAAATGTACAAAATCAGCAGGGGATCAAATACTTTTTTTCCCTCAATGTATGTGAAATAGCTTATTCAGGGCAGTACTAAATAAACAACTGAATGCATTTTTTTTTTTTTCAAATTGGTCCCTCTTATATATACAGTACTGTGCAAAAGTTTTAGGCAGGTGTGAAAAAATGCTGTAAAGTATGAATGCTTTCAAAAATAGACATTAATAGTTTATACTTATCAATTAACAAAATGCAAAGTGAGTGAACAGAAGAAAAATCTACATCAAATCAATATTTGGTGTGACCACCCTTTGCCTTCAAAACAGCATCAATTCTTCTAGGTACACTTGCACACAGTCAGGGATTTTGTAGGCATATAGTCAGATGTATGATTAAACAATTATACCAAACAGATGCTAATGATCATCAATTCAATATGTAGGTTGAAACACAATCATTAACTGAAACAGAAACAGCTGTGTAGGAGGAATAAAACTGGGTGAGGAACAGGCAAACTCATCTAACAAGGTGAGGTTGCTGAAGACAGTTTACTGTCAAAGGTCAGAAACAGGACATAATTGTATCTGCTGACAACGGTTCATCGGCTATAGCAGCACTGGTATTTTTGTACCTGATGATAAGTACTGCCATATAACACAACTGCTTACATGCATAATTATATAGCAGGTCAACTGGAACAAATGAAAAGCCAGCAGGAAGAAAATCCAGACAACTAAATAGTAGCTGGATGTCAATAAGATCCACGATCATATCTCGATTAAGCAAGATAAAGCTTGAAGGGTATCAAGAGGTGAAAAATCAATGGTTTAGTATCTTTTTGCTAATACAGGGTGTCCAGTCTTATCTGCAGTGAGACTGTGTGGCTGCACATTTTCAATCGAACCAAGCAGGAGCCAGTAAACATTTCTCTCAGCATAATATAACACCTGTAGTGGATTTAAAAACAAAAAAGTTTATCTACAGTGGGGGAAAAAAGTATTTGATCCCCTGCTGATTTTGTACGTTTGCCCACTGACAAAGAAATGATCAGTCTATAATTTTAATGGTAGGTGTATTTTAACAGTGAGAGACAGAATAACAACAAAAAAATCCAGAAAAACACATTTCAAAAAAGTTATAAATTGATTTACATTTTAATGAGGGAAATAAGTATTTGATCCCCTATCAATCAGCAAGATTTCTGGCTCCCAGGTGTCTTTTACACAGGTAATGAGCTGAGATTAGGAGCATTCTCTTAAAGGGAGTGTAGACTGTAGACCTACACAAGGCTGGAATGGGCTACAAGACCATCGCCAAGCAGCTTGGTGAGAAGGTGACAACAGTTGGTGCGATTATTCACAAATGAAAGAAACTGTCAGTCTCCCTCGGTCTGGGGCTCCATGCAAGATCTCACCTCGTGGAGTTTCAATGATCATGAGAACGGTGGGGAATCAGCCCAGAACTACACGGGAGGATCTTGTTAATGATCTCAAGGCAGCAGGGACCATAGTCACCAAGAAAACATTTGGTAACACACTACGCCATGAAGGACTGAAATCCTGCAGCGCCCACAAGGTCCCCCTGCTCAAGAAAGCACATGTACAGGCCCATCTGAAGTTTGCCTGAATGATTCAGAGGAGAACTGGGTGAAAGTTTTGTGATCAGGTGTGGTCAGATCTCTTTGGCATCAATTCAACTCGCCGTGTTTGGAGGAGGAGGAATGCTGCCTATGACCCCAAGTCATAACATCATCCCCACCGTCAAACATGGAGGTGGGAACATTATGCTTTGGGGGTGTTTTTCAGGACAACTGCACGGCATCAAAGGAACGATGGACGGGGCCATGTACCGTCAAATCTTGGGTGAGAACCTCCTTCCCTCAGCCAGGGCATTGAAAATTACCTTAATGACTTGGAGAGGATCTGCAAAGAGGAGTGGGACAAAATCCCTCCTGAGATGTGTGCAAACCTGGTGGCCAACTATAAGAAACGTCTGACCTCTGTGATTGCCAACAAGGGTTTTGCCACCAAGTACTAAGTCGAAGGGATCAAATACTTATTTCCCTCATTAAAATGCAAATCAATTTATAACTTTTTTGAAATGCATTTTTCTGGATTTTTTTTGTTGTTATTCTGCCTCTCACTGTTAAAATACACTTACCATTAAAATCATAGACTGATAATTTATTTGTCAGTGGGCAAACGTACAAAATCAGCAGGGGATCAAATACTTTTTTCCCCCCATTGTATTTGTGAGACACAAGTTTGTTTCTGGGGCTAATTAATCTGTGTTTTGAAGCCAGCAAAGAAAAACAAGATGACAGCCTTCTTTAAATTCACACAGCAGGTTTGTTTTGCTACACCTCCTGATGGGCCATCGCCAGAGTAAAAGCAGGTGCGATGAAACGGAGTGTGAAGTTTTAAGATTTAATAGGAAACTGCATAAGTAAAGAATTAAAAACTTGTGTAGAGAAACATTTCTCACTCCCACTCACTCTGCAATGTGCAGTTTGCAAAGAGAAAAGGCAAAATTTAACTGAAAAACAAAACAAAACAATATCTAATAATGCTTAAAATAAATTCATTAAAAACTGATGGTGCAGGGAGAATAATTTTAACTGAACAATTGTTGAATATTATAAATAAAAAAAGACAGATCATGAAATCACAAGTTAATAAAACATCTTCTTTAATTATCTTATGTTCTTTAAAGTCAAAGTGTTGCCAGATCCACGTTTTTCATGCATATTAGCGATATTTTTACTTTTTTGCCTGTGAGTTGAGGGTTGTGCATTTTGCATTCATTATTTGCATTAATTATATTAATCTTTGGTGAGCAAAATAAGTAAGGTGGTATTGACGCAAACAGTCAATGCCTAGTCTATTATGTACTGACTCATGTTCATAGCTATTCTTTATTTATGAATATTTGCGACACGATTTCAGGACCATTTCAGGAATTTGGTGAAAAAAGTACTTAAGGAAAGTGCATCAATTTAAAACTGTTAAAATTTATTTTGTGATTTCACGTTGTAAATATTACAAAGTCATGATTTTGCATGTAAAACAGGGTTTTAAATGTGAAGTTTTGGTATTGCACTGGTTTTGATCAACTGAACTGCATCCAGACCTGGCAACCCTGATCAATGAATCATTCGCATGATGATATGATGACTTTGAGTTAAAGTTGTATTTAATGTGCACACAGAAAGACAGACAGGATGGAGAAAAGAGAGGGAAAAAAACACTACCTTTAGTCCTCCACATACAGGACAGAGAATGTGTCGCTGCATGGTCAAGCCTCCAGGGGGTAGTACTCTGTCACCGCTCACACTTGGCCTCACGGGTGCAGTCAATTTGGGAGAAGCAGGGCTTCCCAGTGGCTCTAATAGGCCACACTCGGACTTCTGGGTCAAGGAGGAGGTGGAGGGGTGGGGCTGAACGAGTCTGCGAGGGGTGTCGTAGTGCTGCAGGAGCTGAACAGTAGGCACCTGGTACTCCAACTCCTGTGCTTCAGAGACCCCACTGATGGGGCAAACACATGGTTTGTGCCCTGATGGCAAGAGAGCAGGGCTTGCTAATATGCTGGATGTTTGGAACTGTAGAGGAAGTCTGGGGTTTGTGTTAGAAGTGGAAGTTGGAGTGTTGGGGTTTGCAGTCAGGTTTGTGCTGGAATTTGTGTTGAGTGTGAGGCTCATCACTGAGCCGAACTCCTCAATCTCTCCTTGCGTGGTATCTAAGCTGCCTGTGTAGGATGAGAAGCTTCCGGAGTAGGACGAGTGGCTTCCTGTGGCGATGCCGCTATCAGTTGAGCTCTGTCGCCCGGCCTCCTGAAGTCCTCTGGGGTGGGGTGGTTTAGTCGGTGGGCGGAGTAGTCCTTCATGATGCTCCTCACTGGATGGTCTCAACCCTGTCGCTCCTGAAACAGACACAGAGGGCTCTGTAGGAGTGGGGTATCGAACTGGGTCAGCCCATGTTGCTAGGCGACCGCTCAAGCTGGTGTCTGAGTGGCTGGTCTCGGAGGAGGAGCTGGAGATGCTGCGGGCATCTCCTGTGGAGCTGGAGTGGGAGGCTGACCAATTAGAAGAGAGAAGAAATAACAGATTACAAAAAAGCACATGCAGAGAAAAATTCTGTATCAAGCTTTTTGCCAACTGAAGTGTAACCTCCCAAACTGTTTCCAAATTACATCTACACTAAATTACCGTAATCCCAATGAGTGAGACATGATCTGGCAACCTGGTTAGAAATGCACACTTCATTGGTAATGCAGTGGAGTGTTTAATGGTGCAGTGTTATTTAGTTTATTTATTCCCTTATATCAGGGAAACTTTTTACAGCTAAGGACCCCTTTAACTGTAAAAAATTTCACCCACATCCTCAGTACAGATTTTTTAACACAAGCAAACTATTAAAATATTAGGCTCATTATTTAAATTTACTGTATTATAATATTTTGGTTATTTTCTAGAGCCATAGTGCTTCTATTCCTTAACTATCCACTGACAGAACACGTTAATTAAAGGGATAGTTCACCCAAAAATGAAAATTCTGTCATCATTTACTCTCCCTCATGTCGTTCCAAACCCATAAGACTTTCATTCATCTTCAGAACACAGTCCACTGTACTGTACACTGTAGTCCATGTAACCAAGATTTTCAAGCTCCAAAAAGTTCATAAAGGCATTGTAAAAGTAATCCATGTTAATCTAGTGGTTTAATCCCAATTTTATGAAGCGATACAAATGCTTTGTGTGCGCAAAAAAAACTAAAATTAAGTCTTCATTTTCACAAAATATCTTCACTTTCACATAGATCTCTGACACGCGTTCACAAGAGAACCACGACACATGCGTGTTGTATTGACGTAAGAGCGGACTTTTTTTCAGAGAACGTACAAAAATATGTCCCCCTTTCTATGTTCTCGCGACACAATGGGACCTGGAAGCGCTGCACTGTTTACAGCAGAGGAAGAGGAATGCTGTACACAAACTGAGTCACATAGAACAAGCTTTGTAACAAAGATGTCTGCAGATTTCGACTTGTATTTTTTGTCCAATCTCGCAGACATTTTTTGTCCACTTTTGACAAAAAAAAAAGTCCACTCTCGCATCAACACAACACACATGAGTGAACGTGAGTCGGAGATCTATGCGTAAGTGAAGATATTTAGTGAATAAACACTTACTTTTAGTTTTTTCGCACACACAAACATTCGTATCACTTCGTAAAATTGGGATTAAACCACTAGAGTCACATGGATTACTTTTACGATGCTTTTATGAACTTTTTGGAGCTTGAAAGTTTTGCTTACATGGACTGTAAATGGAGGGACAGAAATCTCCCGGGTTTCATTAAAAATGTCTTCATTTGCGTTCTGAAGATGAAAGAAAGTCTGGATTTGGATGGGTTTGGAACGACATGAGGGTGAGTAACTGATGACAGAATTTTCATTTTTGGGTGAATTATCACTTTATCAATCTATTTACAGGCGTAAAGGCTTTTGAGTTCTTGAGGTTTGGATTAAATAGATTCAATTCAACTGACTGGTCAAACAGTCTAATAACTATAAGTGTGGTGTTACCTGTGCTGCTCTGGTGGCTGCACACTGACAGCATGCTGAGGCGTTTCTCCAGCTCGCTGGCTTCCTGCGTAATCCTCTCCTCCACAGAGGACGCATGAGCGCTGAGGTCTAAAAAACAAACAGATTCAATTTCCATCAGCCCATTAAGGAGTTAAATCTATCAAAACATACAGTATGTTGCACAAATTTGGCAAATCAGTGTTTCCCATACATTTACATGTTATAAATAAAGACTTGGTTTCAGTGGCTAGCAGCCAATCAAATCCTGATTTCTGATGCATGATAAGTCATTTCTGCTTCCTGGTAATTGGATGGCTTGCCAATTTTATTTTTCTTTCCAAAATCCTTTACAGATGAAAGTGCAGCTTGTTTGGTCCATATCACTGTCTAAACAAGTTGATGATGGTGATGTAAACACATAGAAACCTGACAGACTAAGAATGAATAGAAAATATACAATTTTCAGCTCTTCCTGTTATTAAAAAAGATCTGACCAGACATTTCTTTCAGCTAAAACGTCCCCAGACATTTCCTTGCCTCGGAGAAGGAGATTAGGCAGCTGCTTTTATTTTACTCAACTTACAGGTAAGGCAAAATTCAATCCAACAGAGCTTTAGACTGTGTGCTGGCTCTCAGGCCTTATTACACACACTTGACACAAAGCAGTCCGTCAAACTACACGATACAATCATGAAACAGAATAAGTAGTGCACATTAATACAAATAAGTAAGTAAGTGAGGAACACGGGTTCAGAGTCAACCGATAATCACAAGGGAGAACACACACACACACACGTTTGTCTTTCTTTATGAGGAGGACCTCTATATATATATATATATATATATATATATATATATATATATATATATATATAAGTCTAGTTATTCCTTGGATTCTTCTGCCTCGTTAGAAATCTTTTTTTTCTTCATATTTTGCCCCTCAGTAGAATTAAATCTAGAACACAGTAAAGTTCAACTTCATGGCACCTTTCTCACACCCAGACTCATGTGTAAATGCTGCAGGTTTTAATTTTAAATATACTCCAAGTTTGATTCTCTTTGATTTGAGATGCTTACTTTTGTTTCATTTTATTGCAGAGGCTCAATTTCACTTTATGTGAGCTGTGTGGACTGTGCCAGAGTTTGCCGTCAGTGGAACTGTGATTAACAACACTGAAATTCAATCATTACAGAACTCATAACTCATAAACTCTCTTCAGCTGCTGAAAACTCTCAGGTTCTCTTAATCTGTACTGCCATAATGTTTTTTTTTTTTTTCTTTTTTGCACAGACTCGGTATAACACTGTGTTGTATCTCTTTGTATTTATGTATCACTGCCACTGCACATGGTTTCAGTCCATCTATACTACTGCAACTGTTTTCACATTTACTCTCTGGTTAAATTTGCATTGACTCAACATTAACACACATTTCATGCATGTGTTGTCTCTTTGTCTTGCCATGTACTTTGTTTAGTGTATTATATATTGTTCATTGTTCAGCTATACTGAACACAATTATCACCAACACTGCAGCGTGGCAATAAAAGAATCTTGATCTTTATCATGGCAACAGCTTTTGGACTCGGCTATCCGGTCTTTGGTTTGTTCTTGTAATAGTTTGTGTTTTTGTGTGTTCCTTTTTGCAAAATTGTAAAGTGACCTTTACAAGAAAGACCTGTTAGAAAGGTACTATATACATTAAATTTCTTCTTCTTCTTCCTCTTATTATTATTATTATTATTATTATTAATCAGCAACAGGGTGCATGTGACCAGAGTTACTGCTCCCACCCTGTGCTCTGAAGTGTGTTATTCAATTTGTCAGTGCTTACAATTTTCATTGATTAACCCTCTGTGGGTCCACTTCATTTTTAGATGACATCCCATCACTTGCTTTTCACTTTCATAATAACACCTGACTTTCTTTTATCCAATTCTGCCTTTATTTTCTGCCATGTAAGTAAACTTTTTGGTTACTGAGTCAACATGCACTGCCAGCTTCTGTAACACTTGGTCGAAGCACAGCACTGTAAGCATATTTTTAAGTATTTAAATATCTCTAAGTCAATAAAATAGATAGATAGATAGATAGATAGATAGATAGATAGATAGATAGATAGATAGATAGATAGATAGATAGATAGATAGATAGATAGATAGATAGATAGATAGATAGATATTTTAAATGCCTATAATATGTAATAATTAAAACAAATTGGCCTTCAAATAGATTCAAAATTATATGTCATGTATAAATTTTTAAAAACTTTCTTATGGTGGAAAATTACACTGCTTACACTGGAGACTCCTTCCACAAATGTTAAATAAAAATCTCCTTACCGTAAACTTCAGTATATCAGTGCTTATACATTTACTTTGTGAAATAACAAAACATTATCAATTTATTATTCTTAGATTTAACATAATGTCTACCTGTGAATGAGTTGTTACTACAAAAAATACTGTAAATTGACTGTAAAACAGACCTGCTGTTGTAGAAAATTAATCAATACCTTCGAATTTGGGAATTCAAAGCTCAGTGCTATATTTAAAATCTTACCAAATCTCATTATTTGTTATGATGTTGCTTATTATTTAGTTTATTGAATATTGCTAACATGAAGTCTCACACACACGCCTCAGCAGGACCACCCTGCTTAGTAATAACTAAATGTGAAAATTTGACTCCGCCTCCTGTCCAATAAAATAAATGAGTCAGTGGTGTTAATCTACTGAGCTGAGTGTGTTGTGACTCACACGTAACTGTAATCAGATACAAGTAACTGTAAATAGATATTTCTAGAATTTCTCTCAAATGCAAACATCAATGATCAGCTTTATCCAGCGGCCCTCATGGCTTTGATTCTGCCTGTGACACTCGACACCTGATCCTCTTAGAGCACACTAAGCTATGCAAAGTATCAAGAGAAGGTTCTGCCTGGCAAATTTCCTTCATCACATCATGTATTAATACGTAAAGCTGGCGGTGTGCTAATCTGACAAATAGAATATGAGACGACCTGTGAGAAGAGTACAAACACACACCCAAGCCAGCATTTGTGTTCCCCTCTGCCCTAGTTGACAAGTCAGTGTCAGTGCTATTGCTAATTTTATTGGTTAAAAAAAAAACACTGAAGAAAACACTGAAGGTATAGTTGTAAAATGTCACACAGCCAAAGCTTTAAATTATGCTGTTAATTAAGTGCATTCAGTATTGGCAGATCTCCCACCATCAAGTGTGCCCAAGCACAAACTTGAGTAATTTGATAAGGAAATTGGAAATATATACTCTATGAGTACAAAAGTGTGCATTACGATGACCAAAATATTTTATTTATTCCTAATTAAAATGCTCTATTATAGTTCTGGGTGTATTGCCAGCTCATTCCCAGTGTTCCTGGAATGGGCTCTGGATTCACCATGATCCTGACCAGGATAAAGTGCTTACTAAAGATGAATGAATAAATCATGTTCTTTGCCTATGGTTCTTTTCTTTCCAAGCATTTTTGTTGATTTTGCCTTATGTTTTGTATTGTTGTCTAATCCCAGGGTACACCCACATTTCACTTCTATCATTCATTCATCTCCAAGTAACCGCTTTATCCTTGTCAGGGTCATGGTGGAACGCTGGGAATGTGTTGGGAATACACCCTGGATGGAATCCTAGTCCATCGCAGAACATTATACACACCTACAGGCAACTTAGAGTAGTCACTCTACTGACCAGAATGCTTTTGTGAGGTGGGAGGAAACTGGAGAGCCCAGAGGAAGCCTAAATGGGCATGGCGAGAATACATAAAACAGCACACGGGATCGAACTAGAGACCTGGTGCTGTGAGAAAGCAATGCTAGCACCACCATGTAGCCCAGCATTTCACTTGCATCTTCTTTTTAGATTCTTTATCATTTGAAGTAACCTATCTGCAAGTCCTGAAGCTGCAGACTACAATTCTCATGATCCATCACCTTGAAACCTTGTCACAAAACCAAGCAAACACCTATACCTGTTCACAATCTCCTGATCACTAACTGGATTCACCTGGTCACAATCACACTCCTCCCTTTATATAATCTGGACACTCAGCATTACTTTGCAAAGTGTCTCCTGCAACAAGTCCATGCCTTTGGTCTCTTACTGTTTGCTCCTCTGTTTTAACCTTTTATCCCAATAGCCTTATCTAGTTAATGCCTGTTGGCCAATCACCTTACCATTAGCATGCCTTTCATTTTGACTACAGCCTAGCTCTTTGTCTGTTTGCTTCAGTGGTTTTAATGAAAACCATAAACCAGCATCCATCTGTCCGCCTCCATGACAGGTAGATTAAGTTGAAAAATCTATGTATATTTTCCATTTTCCTCCAGAAACAGTGGTATTATTTTAGGCTGCTTTCATAAGGACATTTTTGGCATCTGTCAGAAAAAGAAGTGATGTGTATGTTAGCATATTTTTGGTTAAAAAAACAAACATCAGAATATAAATTTTAAATGTATAAATTTATCCCTAATGAGCAAGCCAGAGGCGACGGTGGCAAGGAAAAACTCCCTGAGACGACATGAGGAAGAAACCTTGAGGGGAACCAGACTCAAAAGCGAACTTATCCTCATCTTGGTGACACCGGATAGTGTAATTATAAATAAATTCCTTCTATAAATGTCTACTACATGGTCAAAAAGTGCAATTGAAACCAGGAAATTCATTATAGTTTTCACATGAAGTCTATTTTGTTGAAGGTATCAACTGTTCACTGATGGAGACTTGAGTGCAAAACTGTTTGTGGCAATTGCAGTCCTAAAGCTATCATAGCAATTGTAGTCCTAAGCCATCTTCATGTTTTTTTTAAATGGTACCATCCTCAGTAATCTCATTGATCTTTAGACCGGATGTTCGTTAACAACCATAATTTGTTTCTCCTCCATCTTGCTATACATCAAGGTGAACGATTAAAACCCCTTCCAAGACGATCTACTGGTTGACGCATAATTACATCAGAGTCGAAGTAAAACTCTATAAACTTTAGAAAGTTTAACTTTTTAAGCAAACATAATTGCCATCCATTAGTGCTTGTTGTCCATTAACACGTTGTTCCTAGTGAAATTGCGCACTTATACTGCTGTACAGTATTAAATGTCATTTAATTCCATCCACCTTATGGATGTGAGGTTATAAAGCAGATATTGAGATATTGAGTGAGCTTTTAGGCATGACACCAAAACAACACTCACTAAAAAGTTTTATACTCTGCCGCCTATTGTGTGTCATTCTCTGCTCATTCAGCTACAGACCATTCAATTAACTTGTCAAGCTGCTTCTCCACATCTCTCTCTGAGTTGCACTTGAGTAGTGACTTCCACACTGCTAATGCATTGGCTGAGAGTTTTTCATTACTTGAGCAGTATTAAAGAATAATAATAATTATAATTCCAAGATGTATGCGATATATCCAAGCCAAAAATATTTTTCTTTTTCAGGTAATATTGTGAAATATACAAAGAGCTGAATGGTGACAAATGGCTGGTGCATTTTAATACGGGAAAATGAACCTAATTCTCAATTTCTCTGTACTTTCAAGAACTCCAGGAGTTACTGAGTGTGAAACTAGTTTTTGGTGTGACATTTTATAATTATGACATTATGACCATTGATTTTAATCTGCTGTAGTCTCTGGGCAAAATAAAGTATTAATGAAGGACTCAATGAAAGTTAATTAAAGTGTGATTTTATAAGAACACAAAGTTATTTGTGGACTCACTGTCTGGGCTGCATCAATACCATTTGTTTCAGACTAAGTATCAGTACATTTGTTTTTACTTTGTTCGATACCAATTACAAAACAAATAACCAACACAGTATTAAGCAATCAGGGGCGTCATGGAACATTTGATTTAGCTCTGTTTGTCAGTTGCTGTTAGTGTGCTGCTAGCAATGAACTCCTCATGCTTAGTTTTATGTTTAAGATGTTATGGTGTTTAAACATTATCTTTAATGTAGAGTGCAAGGGCGTCCAATCTGAGTGCACTGAGCAGTATCAGTGAGCATGGTCATTAAATTTTTTGCAAGGTTTATATTAATGCCCTCTTTCTAATGTTATTGTTTCTATAGGAATAGCTCGTTCACAGGGGCTTGTATGGAGGACGTGCCAGATTGTGTAATTGTCCAATATGTGTAATTGTTGATATAGTGAAGTTTTCTGTGAAATACTTTTTTTTATCTTTTTGGGAAGTCCCCAGTGTCAGCAATTTTTAACAGTCAGAGGTAAAGATGTAACTTTCCAACACAGCAACACACATCTTCAGGACGGAGGGCTTTGACAGCTGCATGTTGGTGACATCATGATTGTTTATAGCTGTTATAACGTAAGTGATAAATGAACTAACTTGTTTTGCGGAAATTTCACAACATTAAATGTAACTATAAATGGATCAGAATGTATGAAGTGTCCTTCTTTAATAAGAAGAAATTGTTAGTGTTGGAAAATTGCTGTGTTGTAAGAGGAATAAAACACTTTGGGATATTGGAAAATAATCCAGTATGGGTTGGTAACAGTAACTCTGCTTCATGTTGGGCTGCATCACACCACCTCATCGTTAATTATTTTCCTACAAAAGCACACCCCAAATGTTTTATTCCTTACATAAATTAGCTTTTTAGAGAGAGAAAGAGAGAGAAAGAGAAAGAAAGAGAGAGAGAGAGAGAGAGAGTGTGTGCAGAGTGTGAGAATGAAGAATGAATATCACACACACACACACACACACACACACACACACACACACACACACACACACACACACACACACACACACACACACAAATGCTGTATGAACCTGGTAGGGAGGGGCGCAATCCAAATGGTGTCCTGCTTGGAGAGCTGCCTCGAGCGATACAGTCGAACAGAAAGCTGATCTGTTCCCCCTCTGTACAGGCCAGAAAGAAGACCCCAGTCCCTTGAGGAAGTGGACAGAGACATATCAATCCTTTAATTCAATGACATTAACTCACCCCAGCAATAGGAGATTAATATAAATCAGTTATTCTATTCAAATAATTTGCAGCTATGCAAGAAAGTCTACGCAAGTGGGTTTTATTGTCAGTCCTCCATATAACTTGTATACACTGGAATGAGGTTTTGTTTCTTCAGGACCATAACACTACAGCAGCCTGATACACAGGACTAAATAAAATGCAAATACATGGCAGTGTACCCAGAACAATAAATACTCAGAACAATAAATACTCAAGACAATAAATATTCAGGACAGTAAATACACAGGCCAGTGCATGCTAACTAGACAGAACACCAGAACAATATATGGCATAGCTGAAGAAGAGCTGTATAGTTGTGGAGTTGCAGACAATTACTAGAAACCAGTGTAAAGAGTTGTATGTAAACTGTAGAATGTGCACTATCATGCATTTGTCAAAAATGACACTTTCTTTATTTGTATCTGTATCTATTTAGTGCTCCAAATATCCATATCTGTATTTGGATTGAATAGGTTCAAAACAAAGTGGGTGTGGCGTGGCCTAAACAGTTTTTTTTTTTTTAAATAAAATATGAACACTACCATTATGAAAAACACTGAAAACACTGAACCAACACTGAAAAAAAAAACTCTGGAAATTAGTTGTTTCTACTCCCCCAAAATACAAACACACGCTTCATTTAAACCACCACGCTCATGATCAGGCAGTTACTAAGGATGAATGCAGCGGCGGCATTTGCGTATGGCAGAGTATGGCAGTTGCCATACCCTGGAATTCAGACAAAACAGGGGAAATAAAAACCTCATGATGACTCTCGTAAAAGATAATCCAAATATTTTTAGAAGAACAGATCTGAACATTGGTAGGTTCCTAATAGGGATAATTCATGGTAGGGGAGGTCTCTAATGATGAGCACTGCTGTTATGATCTTAATGGTGACTTCTCTGTTGGATCCCACTTCAGGATTGTGGGTAGTGTAGTTCTTCTTTACCAGTGTTTTTAGCCATTAAAATGTTTTTATTTCTACAATGTAGAAATCACAATGGCAGATTGTACATGAGCATATAAAATCACATAACAATCTCAACCACCCTCAATCCTCAAGCCAGATGTATAAATTATTGCAAAAGTAATACTAAAAATTAATAATTTTCTCTGTGGATAAATCAAGATTTTACTTCCAGTTCCGGTACACTGTTGTTGCAGTCGCAGTTAATTGCATCACTTAATCATGTGTGGAATGATTATCCCATATATGTGGAAATGGGCCACTGGTGGTCACCCTCTTTAAAATACTCATCAGTCAAGACCACTGTACTGCCATACTGTACAGTCACATGGTCAAGTTAATCTTGTTGTCAATCCAAGAGCATTAACACAATCTGCAATGCTGAGTGCATGTATGCTTTGAAAATACAAACTGGACAAAGACAAATTGGCTGAATATTATATTACCTTCTAGCTCAGTTCTTCTTTTTTTTGCATCTTAGCCATACAGTACATGATTTATTTTACCCAATCCCTTTAAACACCTACAAGTCAAATCATTTTCAGCATCCTTCAATCCATTTTACAAAAGAAAGAATATATAAATCCTTCAGGACCATGTGGCAACATACAACACAACTTTCCTAGCAGGATGCCTATACAGGAAGGATTTTTCAGATACAGTCCAGTGCAAACACTTGCATACCCTTAGGACAAAATTAAGTGGATAAAAGAATTTAAATTCATAGCAATGTTTAGACATTTACTAAATCTTTTGACATTTGGCGTTTTTCATGTTTGTTTTAATGAATAAGCAATTTGGGGCATTTCTACCATAAGGTTCCAATGATTGAGTGCTTTTCATGCAAAAACTTTGTGCCCACATCCTGATTTCTTGCATCATAAAAAGTGATTACATGCACATTTAATACCTGCTCTTTGGTTGTATTACTTTATAAAACCAAAAAGCAGGTATTAAATACTTGGAAGCCCATTTCCATTGGTTGAAAACAAAATTATACCATTTACCAAGACTTAATAAATGAGTAGGTTTACTCATGTACAGTTGTAATCAAAATTATTCAACCCCCATTGCAAAGGTTTATAGACTCTTTTCATACATCCGCATTCGCGAACAGGAAGTCGTCATAGTTGGGTAAACTATGGTGGCTACCATGAAGACCAGTAATAGCCACTGCCACTGCAGTGTTCCGTTTTGCTAAAATTCTAAAAGAAAACAGTCGGATTTGTCTTTTTTTTTAAATAAAATATGAACACTACCATTATGAAAAACACTGAAAACACTGAACCAACACTGAAAAAAAAAACTCTGGAAATTAGTTGTTTCTACTCCCCCAAAATACAAACACACGCTTCATTTAAACCACCACGCTCATGATCAGGCAGTTACTAAGGATGAATGCAGCGGCGGCATTTGCGTATGGCAGAGTATGGCAGTTGCCATACCCTGGAATTCAGACAAAACAGGGGAAATAAAAACCTCATGATGACTCTCGTAAAAGATAATCCAAATATTTTTAGAAGAACAGATCTGAACATTGGTAGGTTCCTAATAGGGATAATTCATGGTAGGGGAGGTCTCTAATGATGAGCACTGCTGTTATGATCTTAATGGTGACTTCTCTGTTGGATCCCACTTCAGGATTGTGGGTAGTGTAGTTCTTCTTTACCAGTGTTTTTAGCCATTAAAATGTTTTTATTTCTACAATGTAGAAATCACAATGGCAGATTGTACATGAGCATATAAAATCACATAACAATCTCAACCACCCTCAATCCTCAAGCCAGATGTATAAATTATTGCAAAAGTAATACTAAAAATTAATAATTTTCTCTGTGGATAAATCAAGATTTTACTTCCAGTTCCGGTACACTGTTGTTGCAGTCGCAGTTAATTGCATCACTTAATCATGTGTGGAATGATTATCCCATATATGTGGAAATGGGCCACTGGTGGTCACCCTCTTTAAAATACTCATCAGTCAAGACCACTGTACTGCCATACTGTACAGTCACATGGTCAAGTTAATCTTGTTGTCAATCCAAGAGCATTAACACAATCTGCAATGCTGAGTGCATGTATGCTTTGAAAATACAAACTGGACAAAGACAAATTGGCTGAATATTATATTACCTTCTAGCTCAGTTCTTCTTTTTTTTGCATCTTAGCCATACAGTACATGATTTATTTTACCCAATCCCTTTAAACACCTACAAGTCAAATCATTTTCAGCATCCTTCAATCCATTTTACAAAAGAAAGAATATATAAATCCTTCAGGACCATGTGGCAACATACAACACAACTTTCCTAGCAGGATGCCTATACAGGAAGGATTTTTCAGATACAGTCCAGTGCAAACACTTGCATACCCTTAGGACAAAATTAAGTGGATAAAAGAATTTAAATTCATAGCAATGTTTAGACATTTACTAAATCTTTTGACATTTGGCGTTTTTCATGTTTGTTTTAATGAATAAGCAATTTGGGGCATTTCTACCATAAGGTTCCAATGATTGAGTGCTTTTCATGCAAAAACTTTGTGCCCACATCCTGATTTCTTGCATCATAAAAAGTGATTACATGCACATTTAATACCTGCTCTTTGGTTGTATTACTTTATAAAACCAAAAAGCAGGTATTAAATACTTGGAAGCCCATTTCCATTGGTTGAAAACAAAATTATACCATTTACCAAGACTTAATAAATGAGTAGGTTTACTCATGTACAGTTGTAATCAAAATTATTCAACCCCCATTGCAAAGGTTTATAGACTCTTTTCATACATCCGCATTCGCGAACCGGAAGTCGTCATAGTTGGGTAAACTATGGTGGCTACCATGAAGACCAGTAATAGCCACTGCCACTGCAGTGTTCCGTTTTGCTAAAATTCTAAAAGAAAACAGTCGGATTTGTCTTTCCATGAATTTCCAAATGCACAACAAAAACAAATGCTCGAGAAGTGCTACATTTAAACATAGTGGATGGTAGCCCTAAGCTCTTACACAGTCATAAATGTTACTGGCAAGTACAAGGTCAGTTAACCATCTCAGGTTTGTCTTGGTGTGACTTTGTCACTTATACAGAAACAGAGCTCTTAACTGAGCAAATCTGGAGAAGCAATGAGTTCATAACTGAAATGAAAAAAAACTAGACCTTTATTACTATAATGAGTACATGACCACATATCTCAGTTTAGTGTAAGCATGCTACACCAAAAAAGCAAACCTGTCACACTGTTTGTTTATAATTCACCATCTTTATTTATGTACTATTTATGTACCATTTCACAATGGAAATTTTGTATGTACGGCTCCAATTTCAAGGCGTTTCACAATTCCAACAGTGAGTGACTGCTGAAAGTCCTCTTCTTGAAAATGCTCTCCACAAACGAAAGTGTTTCCTCGTTTAATAACAAAGTTATAGCTTTCTTGAATTTAACTGCTTGAACCCACCACCTACAAAGTTCAGCATCTTTTGGAAATTCATGGAAAGACAAATCCGGACATTTTCTTTTAGAATTTGAACAAAACGGAACACTGCTGTGGCAGTGGCTATTACTGGTCTTCACGGTTGCCACCATAGTTTACCCAACTATGACGGCTTCCAGTTCGCGAACACGAAAGTGTGAAAAGGGTCTATTGTCAAAATTTACAGACTTTCAGCTGTTTGCAATGAACAAATCAAACAAAAGTAATTGAAATAGTTCAACACAATGAATGCTTCAAGTGATTTCCCCAAATTCAACTGAAAATGCAACTTATAATGACTTCTCCAGTTTCAAAATTATTCAACCTCTTCATGGCAAGCATCTTTAGTACTTAGTAGAGCACCCTTTTGCTGTTATGACCTACTGCAAATGAGATGCATAGCCAGACACCAGCTTCTGGCAGTGTTCCTGAGGAATCTTAGCCCATTCTTCATTAGCAATGGCCTCCAGTTCAGTAATATTTTTGGGTTTGCGTGCTGCAATCGCCTTCTTCAAATCAAAAAGTCAGGTGACTGTGATGGCCCTGTAGAATCTTCCAGGACTTCTTCTGCAACCAAGCCTTGGTGGAATTTGAGGTATGCTTGGGATCATTGTCCTGTTAGAAGGTCCAATGATGCCCAAGCTTCAGCTTCCTCACAGATGGCTTGACGTTTTCTCCTAGGATTTCCTGATACTTCAATGAATCCATCTTGCTTTCCACATATTGCAGGTTTCCAGTGCCAGAGGATGCAAAGCAGCCCCAGAGCATCACCGAGCCACCACCACATTTGACTGTGGACAGAGTGTTCTTTCTTCATTCTTCTTTCTCCAGACATACCGCTGATCTATTGTGCTGAAAAGTTCCAGTTTTTTCATAGCTCCACAGAACAGAATCCCAAAACATCTGTAGCTTATTTATATGATTTTGAGCCAACTTTTCTTGTGCTTTGGGTCAGTAGTGGTGTATGTATTTTCTGCCCCTAACCAGTTCAGGTATTTCATGTATTTTCTGCCCCTAGCCAGTTCAGGTATTTCATGTGTTCCAGCTCAAGCACACCTGGTGCAACTAATGAAGCCCTTGATTAGTTGCATAAAGTGTGCTTGAGACAACACCTGTTTTGTATATTTGTGTTGCTGTGAGGGATTCTATTCAGGGGGTTGAATAATTTTGAAACTAGAGAAGTCATTATAAGTTGCATTTTCAGTTGAATTTGGGGAAATTTGCTTTTGTTTGATTTGTTCATTGTAAACAGCTGAAAGTCTGTAAATTTTGACAATAACCCTGATTTGCAATGGGGGTTGCATAATTTTGATTGCAACTGTATGCCTTAGTGTCTCAAAACAATCATAAATTTCCCAAAGTAATAAATTATTAGTACCACAGTAAAGTTGGATTCATATTTTCCAAATCACATGCCAACAGCATTTAAACTGATCCTTTGAAAAGGTTTTCATTCACACCTTATTGAAAAAATACACGTTCATCTCTACATACTTTTCTTGTACATTCATATCATTATTCAGTATTATACTTGACTTTCAGTTTAACTCTTCCCAGAGTCTCTTTCAGATCTGAACTCGCTATTGCCATGTGTATATAATAAGTATTGTAAATGTATCAGTTGTAAAAGTGGTATGTCAGCTGTAATATTTGTATCTCACTCCAAGCACATTCTTCTTGATATATCTATTCAGATGTCAAACAAAGACTTCTTCAAATCAGGTCTGGAGACAGAGATCATGGCAAAACGTCATTTCCGAATATATTTTTCTTAATTTTGCTTTATATTTTGGATTGTTGTCTTATTGCAAGATATAGCCATATACACTAATTTTCAGCATTTTGGATTTTTTATTTATTTATTTATTTTTTATTTATTGCAATTTTTAAAGATAAATTGTAATGCAGCAGTACTTTTTTACATTCATTTTATTATTTTACATTCAAAAACTATAGGGCACCAAACTTTTTAAACAAACTTTTGCCCTCAACCATAAGTTCCATTCAGACACTAGTTAGGGCAGAACCACTTCAGTTACGGTGGTATAACAGTCTTTAGTTACACTGCATTTAGTCATTTATCTAGAGGGACATAGAAGACATGCAACCAGTTGAAAGCGCAGTGATACAAAGCAGCTTGTGCATCTTCAACGATTCATAACCTGAAAGAATCAAATGCTAGTTGCTGTAAAAGTGCTCAAGTGGTGTAAAAGTGCTTTAGATGGTTACACAAAGACAATTTCAACCTAAATGCATAATCAATACAAAAAAAATAATCAGTAGCAAATGAGTGCATAAATAATTATACAAATAAACTACAAATGAAGACATGACACAATGCAGGATCAGTGCAAAGGTAATGTAGAGAACATTAAAGTGTTTTCCGAGATACTGCTTAACGACGAAGGTTTTAGAGCTTTAGGAAAGTAATAGAGGCACAGAACCATCCTGAGTAGATATGAAAGCTCATTCTTTGATCATTGAAGAGCCAGAACACTGAAGCAGTGAGATCAGACACTACCAGCATACCACTACCAGACACCTAAGCGAAGAACATGGCAGGCGTGAGTTGGCGTGCCAGTGTGTATTTTTGAACCAGAGTACATGGGTGATGTAGTGCAGAGCCCTTTGACACCTGTGGAAGCCAGAGGAGTGACCTCAGTAGGGGTCACAAAAGTGAACTTTGGGAGGTTATGAACCGAGAGAGAAGCAGCATTCTGAATGCACGGAAAAGGGAATATTGCATATGGAGACCAGAAAGAAGAGAGATTCAGTAGTTAAGTCTAAATAACACGAAGCTTGTATAAGAAGTTGAGCAAATTGCATAGTCTAGAAAGACAGAATCTGCAGGATCTTTTTGTTAAAGTGACTGATAAAGTCTAAAATCTCACCATATGGAAAGTGGTCACTGAAGTCCAGAAGAGGGAAGAGAGATATTTTTGTCAAATTTTGTCAAGCTTGAGTTTCAGATGATGGGTCTTTATCCAGGAAAAACTGTCAAAAAATGCAGTCTGCTATCTTCTGAGAGACTTGAGAGGTGGGTGAGAAAAAAGATAAGTAAATCAGCACAGCACCAGTAGGAGAATCCATGAGACCTGATCATGGAGTTTAGTGATATACAGTAGTATACAGGGAGATCAAGAGTGAACCAAGTATTGAACCCTGAGGGACTCCATTAGTAAGGCTGTGAGGTGATGAAGAGCAACTTCTCCATGCTATGTGGTAGGATCGATCCTGAATGTATGATGACAACTAGGTCAGATCATGGCTTCCAGTCTCCAAGTTGACAAGAGTGGAGAAGAGGATCTGATGATTTATACTGTCAGAGGCAGTAGACAGGTTAAGGAAGGATGGAAGACAAGGTTCTCGCTGATTTTGTGTAAAGCCTCAGTGACTAAAATGTGGGCTGTTTCCATAAAATGCATATTAACCAGACTCGTTCGGCATGCAGGAAATCATTTTATTGGAGGTTTTTTTGAAGACAGCTGTCCTGATAACATCATAAACCATTAAAATAATCTAGGCAATTACCTGAAATGACCTGAACAATCAAGCTCTCATTCAAAGCATAGATTTTATTATATAGTTGATACTTGTATTGTATGTATATGTAAGGAATAAAACATGATGGGGCATGCTGTTATGGTAAAAGAATCAACATTGGGGTGGTGTGATGCAGCCTGAACTGAGGATTAAACAACGTCATACATATTGTTACATTTCAAGGTAGTTCTTGTAATGACTTACGTCATAGCGGCTATAAACAGTCATTCCCTTACCAGTCTATTTTTTCTCTCTTGTGACATTAATAAGACAAAAAAAGCTCTTCATGTTACTGAGAAACCATAAAACACAAATCTGTCTGTCCTGAAGATTTTCCTGTGTTGGAAAACTTAAAGTTACAACTTAGCTCGGGCTGTTACAAAGCGCTGACACCGTCCATCATAGTGTCTCATCAAGCCTTGTCTATGTTAGTATTGAAACATTTAAGCATTAGAATGAGCACATTAATATAAACCTTGTGGCTGGAATTACTGTCAGAGCTGCTGTTATAGAAAATTAATCAAGATCAGAATTGAGCATTCAACCGTGGCATAAATCTATATATAGGTTTAACTGTTTTATCCTCCAGCTGCACCTGCTTTTAATAAGTAAAATAAAAATAAGCCAGATAATAAGTGTGTAAACACAATGATTTAGTGGACATTCGTTTAATATTTTTGGTGACTGAATTGCCATTCATGTGCTTTTCATCTGTGGCACTAATAATGATTAAGAAAAATATTATTGGTAGCATACTAGATAACTATAAAGTACACACTACATATACAGCCCTGTACAGTCATGTGAAAAAATAAGTACACCCCATAGAAATTGTTGGCTTTTTTGACCTTTTTTTTTGACAGATGGCCTAACATTGTCTTCAAGCACTCTTTGATATGATGCAGAATTCATAGTTGAATCAATGAATGCAAGCTGTCCAGTCCCTGAGGCAGCGAAGCACCCAAAACCATAACATTTCCACCACCATGCTTCACAGTTGGTATGAGGTGCTTCTCCTGAAAAGCAGTCTTTGGTCACTGCCAAACATGTCTGCTGTTACTGTGGTCAAAAAACTGTATCTTTGATTCATCTGTCCAGAGCACATTATTCCAAAAGGCCTGGTCTTTGTCTATATGCTCATCTTTATGCTCATTGTAGTCGTGCAAAGGCTTTTTCCTGGCACGTCTCCCATGCAGGTCAAATTTGTGCAATCTCTTTCTGATTGTAGAAGCATGCACTTTGACACCAACAATTGCAAGACTTACTAGCAGATCCTGTAATTAAATTTTGGGGTTCTTGGAGACTTCTTTTTGCATCAGACAATCTACTCTTGGGCTGAATTTGCTGGGATGGCCAGTCCTGGACAAATTGGCAGTCCTTTGAAATCTGCGCCACTTGTAGATTTTTTTCCTTAAAGTGGAATGATGTATTCCAAATAATTTGGAGATCTTTTTAAATCCCTTGCCAAACTCATAGGCATCCACAACCTTTTTTCTGAAGGCCTTACAGAACTCTTTATATCTTGGCATGATGACACCACACACCTCAATAGCAAAGGGAACACCAGACACTAGATATGAGAGGGGTATAAATAAGACCGGTTCCACCTGCACTCCCTAAGCATGTTCTAATCACTGGCACCCAATCTTGAACATTTTATAATTTAATGGATTTAAGTAATGTAGATGTAGGGGGTAAATGTAGGGGTGTACTTACTTTTTCCACGTGACTGATCTGTTTTTTGTTAATTTAAATTGTGAAAATTACTACAAAAATCAATTTTATGTGTCATTTGATATAATGTATCAATTTTATTAATTTGTTGTTTGTTTCGAGAATGATCAAATGTTTGCTTGTCCAAATATGTCAAAAAAGGCAACAATTTCCACGGGGTGTACTTATTTTTTCCACATGACTGTATATGATACTGCAAAATTTATACAAACCTGTCATAACACTGGAACTCGAATAAGTGGGACCAATGATCTGGAAAGCACTTTCCAGCTGTGATGAGAAAAATTTCACAGGGAGGAAACATGGTTTAGTTGTATTGTTTCACTCAGCAGATTCTCAGTGCAATTATGACTCTGCGTTCCTCTCCCAAAGCCTAATGAGGCCCCGGGCTCCAGCACTCTCGCATGTAGTAAATATAGCTCTGCCAGATCCCTTAACGTCACCATGGAGACTGCAAGCCCTTGGGTATAGGAGAGAGAAGCCTTTACAAAAATAACCATAACATCCTGAGCACCCAGTTTCATAATCCATCACCAGTCTATAATTACAAGTGACCCCTTCTTGCCAGCATGTCCCATTCTCTTGTCTCCATACCGGGTCAGTGCACTCTGCCTTCGATTGTGTTTAAAGAGGTTATCTTTCATCATGCTGATGTCACGTAGAGACATATATGATTAAAGGTCCAGTGATGTGTCCATATGGTGTCAGTGTAATCTAGCCGCGAGTGTTGTTTTGAGAGGTTATGGTAATGTCAGATGGAGAGATATATGATGGCGATGATCAGGATGATGTCAGGTAGGGAGATACAGTGGGTATAGAAAAGAATCAAAAGAAGGGGTGATCCTTTTTCCAACTCAGGGATTCTGTTTTTTTCTTTTATTCTTTTTTTTCTGACATGTTGGTATTATATCTTTCACTTGGATGTTACAAGTTGCAATGAGTAAATACAGCTGGATAAAACAAAAACTGTGTCCATCTTCATTTCAGGCTGAAAAGCAAACAAAATGTGATTATTTTAAAGGGGGGTGATTCTTTTCTATACCCACTGTATATGATGACAAGGCCATGATGATGGATGCCCTTTGGAAAATAAAAATACAAGCAATAGGAGAGGTGAAAAAGTGATGTCATGTGTTTCCATTTGTTTGGCAAACCTTTATATTGTAACTAGGGACGCATTGAAACCATTTCTTTTTGAGAATGAGTATGAATACCTACTTAAAGTAACCTACTTAGTATTAAGCAATCAGGGTGTCATGTAACACATTATTTAGTGTCTATATTGGTTGCTGCTATGTGCTGGCAATGAAGATGTTTGAACAGTATCTTTAATAAAGAGTGAGAGAGCAGCTGACCTAAGTGCACAGAACAGTGTACAGCATGATCACTGAAAAGCACAAGGTGCTATGAATTGCTGTGAAAGTGTAGACTCTGACTCAGTGTCTCAGTGCTTGCTGAACTGAAGTGCTCACACATGAAAACTGGTTGCTTCACAGCTCCACACTCACAAATATCTTTGTGTACAGACAATGCATGACACCTTGCACTTATTTGTAATGACCACTGATATGTTTTGCATGCTCAGGTCGACCACCTTCTCACATTTTATTAAATACAGTGGTGTGAAAAAGTATTTGCATTCTTTTAAGTATTTGATTTCTTCTGTTTTTGTGTATATATTATACTAAATTGTTTCAGAAATTAAAACTAAATCTAAGATAAAAGGCAACCTGAGTAAACACAAAATGCAGTTTTAAAATGATAATGTTATTTATTGAAGTAAAAAAGTTGGGCCTGTGTGAAAATGTATTTTCCACCGTAATTACTAATTCCCCAAATCTATGAAACTGCATTCATAATGGGGTTCAGCTGGACTAGATGCAAGCAGGCCTGATTACTGCAAACCCTATTCAATCAAATTAACACTTAAATAGAACTTTTTCAACAGCATGAAAAGGTCTTACCCAGTAACGCGCGATGCCAAAATTGAAAGAAATTCCAGAAATTATGAGGAAGAAGGTAATTGAAATACATCAGTCTGGGAAGAGTTACAAAGCTATTTCAAAGGCTCTGGGACTCCAAAGAACCACAGCGAGAGCCATTATCTCCAAATGAAAACACTCAGCACAGTAGTGAACCTTCCCAGAAGTGGCCGACCTTCCAAAATTCCTCCAAGAGCACAGCAACTACTCATCCAGCAAGTCACAAAAGGTTGGAAGACAGGGGTCCCATTACGTCTGGCATAAACCAAACACCGAATTCCACAAAAAGAACATCATACCTACATCAAGCATGGTGGTGGAAGTGTGATGGTGTGGTGATGCTTTGCTGCTTCAGGGCCTGGGCAACTTGCAATAATTGAGGGAGACATGAAATCTGCTCTCTACCAGAAATCCCTAAAGGAGAATGTATGGTCTTCAGTCCGTAAGTTGAAACTCATGCGCAACTGGATTATGCAGCAAGACAATGATCCAAAGCATAGGAGTAAGTCTACCTCTGAATGGTTCAAAAAAGCACAATTAAAGTTTTGGAGTGGCCTAGTAAAAGTCCTGACGTGAATCAATTGAGATGCTGTGGCAGGACCTTAAATGGGCAGTTCGAGCATGCTCGAAAACCCTCCAGTGTGGCTGAAGTAAAGCAGTTCTGCAAAGAGGAGTGGGCCAAAATTCCACCACAGCGCTGTTAAAGATTGATCTCCAGTTATTAGAAATGTTTGGTTGCAGTTATTGCTGCTAAAGGTGGCATAACCAGATTTTAAGTTTAAGGGGGCAATTAGTTTTTCACGTGGGTGAATAACTTCTTTTTTTTTTTTTTTTTGCTTCAGTAAAAAAATTAATAAATGAAAACCATATTGTGTGTTTACTCATGTTGCCTTTGTTTTATGTTGTATTTCGTTTGAAGATCTAAAACTATCTAGTATGAGATATACACAAAACAGAAGAAATCAGGATGGCGGCAAATACTTTTTCACACCACTGTATATCTATTTGTACTGTAAGAAGATGCTGTAGTATGTATTCTTGATATTTTCACAGAGTATAGTTTGTTATCTGCTTTGCTTTGATCATTAATCATGAAATATGGCCAGATCACTGGCATTTCTCTGTTCATTAGCACTACGTCATACACTACACTTATTTCACATAGTATCATCTGGTATCATATGTTGGTACCGGATAATTTTCTTATGAGTATGAGTACATGAGCCTGGCATCTTTGCGATACCTGATACCAGTATCAATATCGATGCATCCCTAATTGTGTGCATATGTGGTTTAAAGAGAATAAAATGCACTATAGTACACAATTCTGCACCTTGACTTTTGTAAAGACAACATCAGGTCTGGGAGCACAAAACGATTTTGAACAAAACACCCAGCCAAGATTCCAGCACAGGAGCAGAATGCTATTTGGCATTCTGGCATTCGCAGTGTGGATGTCTTGAATGACTGGTGGACAGCATCTTTGCTAAGCTATGGGCATTAAAAGGTCAGTAAGGTAGTCTGTGGAGACTGAAATTTGGAAAGGGATCAGGAATCCTACTCTGAGTTGGCAAAAACACCAGGCATGCATGCTGCCTTATCTCTTGCACAATCCCACCATGTCACACTGTGTGTGCGTGTGCATATGCATGTGTGTATGTACGTGATGAAAGGCACTTTGGATCTCACAACTATACACCCTATTTGATTTTTGCTGTGCGATTCCATGAATAGAAATTCACTAGACTAGACTATCTAGTGAATCTCTAGAGTAATGCCTTCATAGGCAGTGGATAGTTCACAGTAACCCAGTGTACAGTCTATCCGTATATCCACTCGTTTTGAGTGCTTTTAGATATACCTTCAACTGTGTTTGAGGTAATCTTTTAACTTTAACCAGGTTTGACAGGTTTCCAGCACAAATACATCTCAAAACCCAAAAGGAAAAGGGAGACATGTTCATTCTTCTCCTCAGCCTTTGCATGGTCACTCCCAATCTTTGCAATATATCTTGCAATAGAAATGGTTCTGTACATCATAGACAAACTGTCTGCACTTACATTTTGCCATTTTGTGGAAATGTCTTAGATCTAATTCAGATTAAAATAAATAAGATCTTGGCAGCTGTGAAGAATTTTAAACTAGTCCAACCTGGCAACCCTATCATTACCTGGCCTGTCTGTTGCTCCTTGTCCACTATGTTCATAGAGCGAATTCCCATTTTTGATCACCAGGTACAATTAGACCTGTCACCATAACTATTTTTGTTGGATGATATACAGTGGGCATAGAAAAGAATCACCCCCCTTTAAAATAATCACGTTTTTGTTTTATCCAGCTGTATTTACTCAGTGCAACTTATAACATCCAAGTGAAAGATATAACACCAACATGCTAGAAAATAAATTGAATAAAATAAAAAAAAACAGAATCACTGAGTTGGAAAAAGGATCACCCCCCTCCTAAAAATTATTTGTAAACTCAATAAGGTGTAGCTAATCACCTTCTCAATGGCACACAAAGCCATTTGACTTTCAACTGTGATCAGCTGTGGTCATTTTGATTAGCTCAGCATGAAAACAGCTTTCCTGGAGCATTTTTTTAGTGCAACTGAAGCAAACAATCAACTATGGGTGGCAAGGCACTGTCAAAAGATCTCCGGGATAAAGTTGTGGACAGGCACAAGTCAGGAGATGGATACAAAAAAAATTCAAAGGCTTTATCAATGCCTAGAAGCACAGTGAAGTCTATTATTAAGAAGTGGAAGGTATTTGGTACAACACAGACCCTCCCTGGATCAGGATGTCGCTCCAAACTGGATGAAAGGGCCAGGAGGAAACTGGTCAGAGAGGCTACCAAGAGGCCTACAGCAACTCTGAAGCAGTTGCAAAAATTTATGACAAAGAGTGGTCATTGTGTGCATGTGACAACAATATCACAAATTCTCCACGAATGTGGCTTGTATGGGAGGGTTGCAAGAAAAAAGCCACCCACGACTGAGCTTTGCCAAAACGCACCTTGAAGATTCTGAGGCCACGTGGAAAAAGGTGTTATGGTCTGATGAATTACAGGTGCATCTCAATAAATTAGAATGTCGTGGAAAAGTTCATTTATTTCAGTAATTCAACTCAAATTGTGAAACTCATGTATTAAATAAATTCAATGCACACAGACTGAAGTAGTTTAAGTCTTTGGTTCTTTTAATTGTGATGATTTTGGCTCACATTTAACAAAAACCAACCAATTCACTATCTCAACAAATTAGAATATGGTGACATGCCAATCAGCTAATCATCTCAAAACACCTGCAAAGGTTTCCTGAGCCTTCAAAATGATCTCTCAGTTTGGTTCACTAGGTAAGCCACAAACATTCATTGCCAAAGAAGCTGGCTGTTCACAGAGTGCTGTATCCAAGCATGTTAACAGAAAGTTGAGTGGAAGGAAAAAGTGTGGAAGAAAAAGATGCACAACCAACCGAGAGAACCGCAGCCTTATGAGGATTGTCAAGCAAAATCGATTCAAGAATTTGAGTGAACTTCACAAGGAATGGACTGAGGCTGGGGTCAAGGCATCAAGAGCCACCACACACAGACGTGTCAAGGAATTTGACTACAGTTGTCGTATTCCTCTTGTTAAGCCATTCCTGAACCACAGACAACGTCAGAGGCGTCTTACCTGGGCTAAGGTGAAGAACAACTGGACTGTTGCCCAGTGGTCCAAAGTCCTCTTTTCAGATGAGAGCAAGTTTTGTATTTCATTTGGAAACCAAGGTCCTAGAGTCTGGAGGAAGGGTGGAGAAGCTCATAGCCCAAGCTGCTTGAAGTCCAGTGTTAAGTTTCCACAGTCTGTGATGATTTGGGGTGCAATGTCATCTGCTGGTGTTGGTCCATTATGTTTTTTGAAAACCAAAGTCACTGCACCCGTTTACCAAGAAATTTTGGAGCACTTCATGCTTCCTTCTGCTGACCAGCTTTTTGAAGATGCTGATTTCATTTCCCAGCAGGATTTGGCACCTGCCCACACTGCCAAAAGCACCAAAAGTTGGTTAAATGACCATGGTGTTGGTGTGCTTGACTGGCCAGCAAACTCACCACACCTGAACCCCATAGATTCTCTATGGGGTACTGTCAAAAGGAAAATGAGAAACAAGAGACCAAAAAATGCAGATGAGCTGAAGGCCACTGTCAAAGAAACCTGGGCTTCCATACCACCTCAGCAGTGCCACAAACTGATCACCTCCATGCCACGCCAAATTGAGGCAGTGGCAAAAGGAGCCCCTACCAAGTATTGAGTACATGTACAGTAAATGAACATACTTTCCAGAAGGCCAACAATTCACTAAAAATGTTTTTTTTATTGGTCTTATGAAGTATTCTAAGTTGTTGAGATAGTGAATTGGTGGGTTTTTGTTAAATGTGAGCCAAAATCATCACAATTAAAAGAACCAAAGACTTAAACTACTTCAGTCTGTGTGCACTGAATTTATTTAATACACGAGTTTCACAATTTGAGTTGAATTACTGAAATAAATTAACTTTTCCACGACATTCTAATTTATTGAGATGCACCTGTATTTGGCCTCAACACCAAACGATATGTCGGGCGGAAATCCAATACAGCTCACCATCCAAATGACACCATTCCTACAGTAAAGCATGGAGGTGGTAATATCCTGTTATGGGGGTGTTTCTCTGTAGCAGGGACTTGAGCGCTTGTCAGGTTAGAAGGAAAATTGGATGGGGCAAAATACCATCAAATTCTTCAGGAAAATCTGCTGCCCTGTGCCAGAAAGTTGTCAATGGGAAGAAGATTTACCTTCCAACATGACAATGATCCAAAGCACACAGCAAAACTGACCACACGGTGGTTGAAGGAGAAAAAGGTGAATGTCCTTGCATGGCCTAGTCAGAGCTCAGACTTGAAGACTGTAGTCCACAAATGGTCACCATCAAATTTAACTGAACTTGAGCAGTTCTGCAAAGAACAGTGGGCAAATATTGCAAAGTCTAGATGTGCAAAGTTAGTAGAGACATATCCCAACAGACTAAAGGCTGTACTTAAAAAATTAAGGCAAATTAAAGCAAGGGGGTGATCCTTTTTCCAGCTCATTGATTCTGTTTTTTAATTTTCTTCTTTTTTTCTGACATTTTGGTGTTATATCTTACACTTGGATGTTACAAGTTGCAGAGTTATAAGTTATAGAGCAAATACAGCTGGATAAAACAAAAACTGTGTCCATCTTCATTTCAGGCTGAAAAGCAACAAAAGGTGATTATTTTAAAGGGGGGTGATTCTTTTCTATACCCACTGTATTGTCCCAGAAATAACTGTGATAAACGATATTAGTCATTTTAAGACCATGTGATGCCACTGATATAACAATAATATAATAGCATTTTTTCGTCTTCTGACAAAAATAGCCTTTAAATTTAGTCAATGTTTTGTCATACCATGTTTATTCATTTTAGTCAATTTTACTCTGACTAAAATGGCATTGAATATTAGTCATAACATTAGTCAACTGCATTTTAGTTGATGAGAAAATGCTGTTATATATTAACTTAGACATGTATTAACAAAAGCATGTGAACACTGCCCTTCTTGTGAAAACCTGATTTCCTGAAATAATAACATTACAATGAGTACACTACTGTAATAAATATTGTGAATTTTTTATGATTTAGTTATTCATTTTCCGTGTTTTAGTGCGTTGTTATTGAAAGAGCGCTTTCACATCATGACTTACCTAAGTTCAGGTTCACTTGCGCATCCGTGAATTTTGTGCAGAAGCAAGTTGTAATATTAGGATTATGTTGTGTATATATCTGGTTAATCTTATATGTGTATAGGATGCATTTGGGTGAGTTAATTAACCTGCTATTAAAGCGCTTTAATTTACCGCTGTTCATTTACTGTTGAGCTTCAGCTCACACAGCTTAAGCGGCTCACTCCCCGACTTTATTGAATATGACTGGATTATTTCAAACACTAGAACTATTATTTCTAGATTTTTCTTCTTCAAAAAACATTGTTAGTGCATTGTTAATATCTTGTCTGTCATTTTTTCAACAGTATGTTTTAATTAAAATCTGTGCTATAGTGCTTGCTACACATCTTAAATGTGTCTGTTTACTGATTTTGATTCACGATTTGGATTTGTCTGCCTGCCTCTCAAATAAAACTCTTAAACTGCAATTGCATCCGTCTCTACTCGCCGAACATGACATGGTGACATTCATTCTTATATAAACAAACACGCATGTAAACACAATGGGCATTATCGAGGTCAGCAAAAATGATCCGGGTCATGTCCATATATCGTACGATAAGTCGATAAAGTGATTATCGTGACAGGCCTAGGTACAATAATAACTTTATGGGAGCTAAACAGGGCAGTACACATGCTGCCAAACTATTGTGCAACATCTAGAAACAGTATTAGTACTTCAATTTACTGTACGTTAAAATGTATGAAGTTGTGAATGAGGAGAGATTAACATTTGTAGGACAGCTGATATAAATGGTGGGGCTCTGCCTACCTTTCCCTTGTAGACGAGCTGCCACTGTAAATATATATATAGAAGTTTATCAGCATTATGGATGTGACATCACATACAGAGATTAGAGATGCACTTATCTAATGCTGATTAGTTGAGCTTTTTTCTTAATCTTTGGGGGAATTTGAACATTTTCAATGGCCCATCTGAGCAGGTCCTGCCAAAAAAAATCCAGTATAAACATACAAAGTCACATCAGCTCTACTGCTGACATTTTGAAGAATCATCATTTTGCACGTCTAATTCAATACTGCATTCATATTTTCACTTCCATCATATTACTTCCATACAGTTGTCTTCACTAGCAGAAACAAAGCACCTGAAAATTCTCAGCATAGTGTCTGCTCATAAACAGCTAAACAAACCCATGTATGCTTGACACAAATGAAACGTGACAGCTGACACGCTCAGTTATGATATGAGACGTATGGGTCTTTGATGGCACTTGGAGCTGCAACCGTGTGCTTATGTTTCCTCAGTGGATTAGAAAGATAGGTACATTTGCATTTTAATACACCGTCCTCGATCCAGAGTATTCACCAGCTTACTGTGTACTAGTGAATTAAATGAGACATGGCCCTCAATCCTGCCTTGACTAATCTAACCATACAAATGCTATATGCTAATGTAGCTAGACATTGATTGGTTCTAGATGTAGAATTATCTTTGTAGGGCAAGGAATTTTAACACAGTAAAATCTTTCAGAAACCTCTTTAACATTAATCTGCATTTGGAGAAGCTAAATATTGTGATGAAAATACTGTGGGGTAAGACATCAGTAATGAGGTAAATTTGTTTCAACATTATTTGATTCACATGAACCATTAGCAAAGACTTCCCCACAAGAATTTCAAGTCTTCTACTTTTTTACTCATAAATTTCCCTGTCCTGTGAGAAGCATGTATTGGGAAAATGAAAGATTTTAATGTATATATATTGTAATGTATAATGTATTTTTAATTTTTTTCCATCATGTTCCCTTAATTGTTTCCACATAAACGAGCTTTGAATGTTCATGACCGGTTGTAATCATTGCAGTATGCCGACTGAACCAAGATGAAAATTCTACAAAATGAAGACAAGCACCAGATGGGAATCTTTGCCGAGCGATCAAGCTTCACAAACCCCACTGTGTGAAATATCATGAAAAAAGTACAAAACTACTGGAGGTATAAGCAATTTGCAATGACCAGGTCATCCGAGCAAGACCACAACTGTAGCGCATAATTAGTGCTGTGAAGAAAAAGCCCCAGAAACAGGCAAACAATTCTCACACTGTGTGCACGTGGTCAAAGTATCATGCTTCAACATTATTAAGAGGGTTTTTGAGGTGAGAGAAAGAAGTAACCAGTGCAAGATACAAGCCTCCCATTAGCACCAAAGGCAGAAATGGCAACATGTAACTTACAGAGAAGTATAAAAATGAACAATGTTTTGTGGCAAAGGTGGGAAAAATAACCTTTATCAAATGTGTAGAGGAAAGAAAAAAAGACTACTGCACACTTTTCTGACCATAGCAACTAGTCTAGAGTGATATGCCAGGATACAAGGCTCTTGATTTGATACATCAACAAACATTGAACAATAAATTCAACAGACTGTATAGTAGAGTAGGCTATTGATCAAAAAATAAGGTGAGGTGAAATAAACATTTAAACTTAATCAAGCTCACACTTCCTCTGATAAAATAGCTTCCTATTTATCTTGTACCTCTTAATCACACAGCTGTCAGGAACTGGAAAATTCCCACAAAAAAATGTAAGATCTGGATAACTATGGCTTCCTGGTAAGATATGACGCTGACAGCTAATGAGTAATACCACAAATGTGTACATGCATGGGGGCATGGAGGTTTAGTGGTTAACACATTTGCCTTGCACCTTCAGGGTTGGGGATTAATTTCCTGTCTCCACCCTGTGTGTGCAGAGTTTGTATGTTCTCCCCGTGCTTCGGGGGTTTCTTTTGGGTACTCTGGTTTCCTCCCCCAGTCAAAAGACATGCCCTGTAGGCTGATTGGCCTCTCAATTGTCCGTAGTGTGTGAATGGGTGTGTGAGTGTGTGCGCGATTGTGCCCTGTGATGGTTTGGCACATCATCCAGGGTGCCCCCCACCTTGTACCCTGAGTTCCCCGGGATAGGATCCAGGTGACCCTGTGTAGGATAAGCGGTACAGAAAATGGATGGATGGGTGGATGGATAACTATGGCTTCCTGGTAAGATATGACACTGACAGCTAAAGAGCAATACCACAAACATGTCCATGCATGGGGGGCACGTTGACCTCACACCTCTGGAGTTTGGGGTTTGAATCCTGCCTCCACCCTGTGTGCTTTGGGGGTTTCTTCCGGGTACCCCGGTTTCCTCCCCCAGTCCAAAGACACGTGTTGTAGGCTGATTGGTATTTCCAAATTGTCAGTGTATGTGAATGTGAATGCGATTGTGCACTGTGATGGGTTGGCACCCTCTTCTAGGGTGTCCACCACTGTGTGCCCCGAGTTCCCTGGGATAGGCTCTAGGCTCCCCTGCAACCTTGCGTAGGATTAGCGGTATGGAAAATGGATGGATGGATGGATGTCCATGCATCTGCACCAAAATCACCCTTCTGCTTTGTTCAGTAGACCTGAATGTATCTCTGCTGCATTCAGGCAGCCTTTCCTCACTTATTCTGAGTTCAAGAAATTACTGTGGCGATTGGGAAGTTCATAGTTGTTCAGACTGTCTTTTTTTTTATTTACAGTTACTACAGTATTGCTTGCAGTTTGGTAGATTATGGTATTGTATTATGTTGTGTATTGCAGAAATGCCACCCACACCTAATACCATCACATTTGGGAAACATAGTGGCCGGAGTGTCGTGGCAAACTTTAATGGCTGCCTCAGGATCTGACTCATTGTTTTTACATTATTATAAATGGTCTTGGTGTCATCAGAAACCAAGTATACAGAAATGTTTTGTCCTTCCATGTTCATAAACTGCCACAAAGCTTATCAGTCAGATATTTCTTAATAAAGTTCTACAGAATGAGAAGTGGCACAGTTTGCCTAAAGTGAGAGCTTTGATCCCACTTTTGGAGATGCTTGGAATGGCAACCATCAATTATAGAATAGGATGGAGAGTACATTCCAGATGTGCTGCTGTTAGTAAATAATCAGCCAAATTAAAAAAAAAAAATTTAAAAAAATCACTTTACTATAACGGTACATCCTGAATTGTTTAATTTCTTTTATACCATACACATTGGCCAAATATTTGTTTATTAAAGAAAGACCTGTGATATTTTTATCCATTTATGGTTACTTTTTAAAAACTATTTAATGTTACGGAACATCTGTGAAACAAATTACTTCATCACTTACATTATTCAGCTATAAATTGTTCCCGCACTTTCTCTTGAAGTTAATAATATGAAAAATGCAGCTTATTACAGAGAGAATGCAACAACCTCAGTCCTGAAGACTTTCCCATGGTGGAAAACACCTGTACAACCAGGCTATTGTAGGTTTGGTCTTTTTCATTTTTCCCCATTAAAACATTTCTATTTGTTTTCACTTGAATTTTGTTGGTTAAAAACCCATTAAAAGTGGAAAAATATCAATTTTAGCAGAGGTGTGTAGACTATTTATATCCACTGTATGCAGAGAGTCTGTCATACAAGTCCCTTTGAATTACCTGTTACTATAGAAACAAGTGCCTTAATATAAACCTGTGATTTGCCTTGCAGACAGACTACTGTCAGAGCTGTTGTTATAGAAAATTAATCAATGCCTTCTGACCGACTGGATTCAAGAATTCAACAGCACTGTGGTATTACTGTAGTTAAACATCATTTGATAAGTTGTTGAGAATCAGTTAATAATCTGCTTCACGACAAATGGCTTGTAGAGTGTTACCATATGATAATATCACATCCATCCATTTTCTGTACCACTTATCCTACACAGGGTCGCAGGGAGCCTGGGGCCTATCCCAGGGAACTCGGGGCACACCCTGGACGTGGTGCCAACCCATCACAGGGCACAATCCCCCACACATTCACACACTACGGAAAATTTAGAGATGCCAATCAGCCTACAGTGCATGTCTTTGGACTGGGGAAGGAAACCTGAGTACCCAGAGGAAACCCCCGAAGCACGGGAAGAACGTGCAAACTCCACACACACAGGGTGGAGATGGGAATCGAACCCCAAACCCCAGAGGTGCAAGACAAATGTGCTGTCCACTAAGCCACTGTACACCCACTTGTGATTATCACCCTTGTATAAACAAACAAACAAATAAATAAATAAGAAAGAAAGAAAGAAAGACTCGGCAAGCCTAGTTTTGCTGCATATCAGTTGCATAGCATTTGTTACACAAGTGTCAACAGCATTTCAACAATGGTAGTTGATGTAGTCATTTATGTAGGGTGTACAAAATACAGTATATAAAGGATATAAGATATCCTTGAAGTGTAATTTAGAGTTTTGGGCCAATAGCTACAAATACATTCATGCCACAGTACATCCTTACACTCCTTCATTAAATATAAGCTAAAATAATATTTCAAGCATGGACACACACCCTTATGAAACAGCACAAATGTAGCTAACCTACCTCTACTCTCAGTGACTATCGGTAAAGAGAATGGTTACTTGCAAACAAACTCAGCAAATACATACGAATCATTCACTACTTGCTAGCTAATGTTATCTACATTGAAACTCCAACTATCCCAAAATGATGCAGAGCTGGGCAAGTTTGTGAACAAATGCAGCAGATGCATGTATATCACAGAATCCCTTCTGTCACTGCTTGCTAGCTAAGAGTAGCTAGATTGAAATTCAGCTAGCTAGAATCCTCATGTTTGCGCCTTTAAACAATGGGGGTCAGAGAAATCGCAGACCCCCTGGCTATGCGTCATGGAACCCACTTTGAGAATCATGGATCTATGTCCCTCTATGTTTGAGCATCTACAGTTGGTAGAAGACTGTTAACACACTATAACATGCCAAACCTATAAAATTGTCCCGAGTCTGTTACATAGCCAACTGCAACAGCTGAACATTCCCTAAATGCACCACATACCACCTCCATTACCAAAAACAAATTAATTAAAAAGATACATCAATTGGAAAATCTGTTTTTCTTTATTACAGGGATTTTAGGTATAACCGAGCTTCACGAACAGCTGCATTTCATTCTGCCAAAAAGACAGCTGGTGGTTATATAGTGCTAATGCAATGAGTTCAGACTAGACCAGATCACACATTACCCACTGCCATGTGAGCATGAGGGTGTATGAGGGAGATGCTGAGAGTGAGAGAGAGAGAGAGAGAGAGAGGGAGAGACAAAGAGAGGGAGGGAGAGAGAGAGAGAGAGAGAGAGAGAGAGAGAGAGAGAGAGAGAGAGAAGGCGGAGATGTGAGAAACTGAGAATGTGTTTAATTTTTGCACTGGACTCTTGGCAGGAACCCTCCATGACTTCCACTTCATGGAATCTCACTAACACTGCATGAAAATGAGAGAGCCTTGGAGAGACTTAACCCTTTTACAAAGAATGTTAAACATCTTAGAGCACTGTTCATATTTCTAATCTGACTGGTCACAAAGATTTATTGCCTATAACAGCAGCCCTGACAATAGTTCTGGCTGCACTTAAAATCACAGGTTTTCTATTAACGTACCCATTCTGATATATTATCATTTCTATAGTAACAACCTAAGCTAAATAATAAACAGATGAACAAACATTGGTATCTAACAATGAAAAACATATAATCAATGATATGCTGAAATTTTCTCTTAGGAGACGTTTGTTTAACATTTATGGAAGGAGTCTCCAGTGTCAGGGCTTAGTAACAGTAAGTTTTCCGCCCTGGGAGAGTCTTCAGGACAGAGGTGTGTGCATGTTCCGGTTCCTCGGTAACATGACAAGCAGTGTTTATTTGTCTTATTAATTTCAAGAGAAATAAAAAAGAGACAAACAAACAAACAAACAAAAAAACATATATATTTGGAAATTCCAATCAGCCTACAGTGCATGTCTGTAAACCACTGAAGCACAAGGAGAACATGCAAACTCCATGAACACAGGGCATAGTTGGGAAGGCAAACGTGGTAACTACCAGTAACCACTAAGCCACCACACCCGTCCACAAATACATCATACATTTCTAGCCAATCATAGAGCAGGAGGCTTTATAGTGTTATACCAAAGCAATCAGTTGAAGCATGCCAGTTGTGATAAATATCAAGATGCAAGAGATCTGAAAGCAGTATTAACATTCCTAAAGAAATAAAATAAATAAAATAAAAAAAAAGAAAGAAAAGAAAAATAGACACCAGAGCCAAGAGTTTCAGAACAAGTTCAATTCCACTCTGTCATTCAAACAATGTCTCATCTGACAAGTCAGTTCTGCTCTTGGAGTAATACAGTACATGCTCTCAACTGTAACACTAGTCTAAAGAAAGTTATCACATTTCAGCCTACATTTTCAATAAAATATTCTGTTTCCTAGGAGGAGCGTTCTGTACCAGTCTCTGTCATTGCTCGGCATTAGCTAGGGAAGCAGCTAGCATTAAATTTTTTGTGCTTTTTTGTGTAAAACTGAATGAAACTGTCTTTCGCTGTGATGTTTGTTGGTAAATGAGACCTTTTAGCTGTACTCATGTTCGATGCACGAGAAACTAAGAACTTTGGCTGAATGTGTGCTGTAATGACATCACGATGCGTCTTGGCCAAAATCTGTGGAAAATCTGCTGCAATTGTGAAAAATTGCAAGCGCCTCCGAATATTGTGGAGTTCACCTGATTTCGCGACATCCTGGAGGGACTATAAAATGTGCAGGACAGGGAGTACTCCAGGACCTGGGTTGGGAACCTGTGCTGTAAGCAGCAAGAGCACTAGCAGTACTACAGCATTGGCATTTGTACATAAAACCCAAAAAGAGACTCACAGTAGCCGCATCGTGTCCCTCCCTCGAAAATAAATCCATTAGGCACTGCTCCATAACGTCGCAGGTCAGTCAGTCTCCAGTGCGCAATAACTGCTGGAGGGATGTCTCTGGCTATAACGAGCAGGTTATTACACAGATGCAGTGAGGCTGCGCCGCTCTCCAGCTTAGTGCCCGGCTGGACATTTACACTGAACCTGTGGACTGAAAAAGAAACAACCTTTCAGTTTGAACTAGTAGTTTAGCATTTAAGTTATCCTAGAAAGAGAAGACATGTGTTACAGAGATATTACATTTTAAGTTACTTGCTTACCTTTTATGGTAATTTATGATATAATTAATATCTTCATTTAAATATGACTCCTGACATGAATAGCATGTTTTTGTCAAAGCATAAGGAGCTTGTTTGTTCTTTCATTCATCTTCAGTAAGCGCTTTATTCTGGTCAGGGTCGTGGTGGAGCCGGAGCCTATCCCAGGGACGCTGGGTATGAGTTGGGAATACACTTTGATGCCAGTCCATCACAGGACACCATGATCACACTCATTCCCACACTCATTCACACACTCATTCACACACTCATTCATGCTTGGGGCAATTCCGTGTAGTCAGTCCACCTTCTGGCATGTTTTTAGGAGGTGGGAGGAAACCGGAGAACCCAGAGAAAAAAACATGCAAAACTCAGCACAGAGAGTAACCCAATATTTGGATTGAACTGGAAATCCTGGAGCTGTGAGGTGGCAAGATTATCCTCTGTGGCACAAAACATAGACTACAAAGATAATGTTGTGAAGAACCACGCGATGCAAGGAATTACTAAATGGTTATCCTAAAGATGCATCCTTTCTGTGGATTTTTGACAGAGCAGAGTTTTTGACATTAAAACTGCTACTTACTACTTTTAGTAAGAGGACTCCTACAACTACTGTTTGCCTTTTTCAAGAACACTGAGAGGTACTGTATTTTGGCATTAAACAAATAAAAATAATGCATTTTGGTAGACAAATTCCTCCAAAGCAATATATCTGTCCAGCATGTTTTTATAACATTTATGGAAACTGGTGAACAGATTTATAGGCTTTTGAGACTCCAATTCCCCCAAGTGATATTTTACATTAAATATGAGATATCACATAGGCCAAATTCCCTTAATCATTCATAACATTGGACCAAGGAATATAACTATGATGTGCGGCAAAAGGTTGTTGAGCTTCACAAAATGGGAAGTGGCTATAAGAAAATAGCACAAGCATTGAAAATGCCCATTTCCACCATCAGGGCAATAATTAAGAAGTTCCAGTCAACTGGAAATGTTATGAATCAACCTGGAAGAGGACGTGTGTCTATTTTGTCTCAACGCACTGTGAAGAGGATGGTTTGAGTGGCCAAAAAATCTCCAAGGATAACAGCTGGAGAATTGCAGAAGTTAGTTGCGTCTTGGGGTCACAAAGTCTCCAAAACTATAATCCAAAGTCACCTACATCACCACAAGCTGTTTGGAAGGGTTACAAGAAAAAAGCCTCTACTCTCATCCAAAAAAAAAAAAAAAAAAAAAAAAAAAAAAAAAAAAAAAAAAACTCAAGCGTCTTCAGTTTGCCAGACACTACTGGTACTTCAAATCTGATCGGGTTCTATGGTCAGATGAAACCAAAATAGAGCTTTTTGGCAATAAACACCAGAGGTGGTTTTGGTGTACACAGAGAGGTAGCCATATGGAAAAGTACCTCATGCCCATGGTTAAATATGGTGGTGGCTCTTTTGGGGCTGTTTTTCTGCCAGAGGACCTGGATATTTTGTTAGGATACATGGCATCATGGACTCTATCAAATATCAACAGATATTAAATGAAAACCTGACTGCCTCTGCCAGAAAGCTTCAAATGGGCCATGGTTGGATCTTCCAGCAGGACAATGATCCAAAACATACATCAAAATCAACACAAAAATGGTTTATTGACCACAAAATCAAGGTCCTGCCATGGCCATCCCAGCCCCCTGACTTGAAACCCATAGAAAACCTGTGGGGTGAACTGAAGAGGAGAGTCCACCAGTGTGGACCTCAAAATTTGAAGGATCTGGAGAGATTCTGTATGGAGGAATGGTCTCAGATCCCTTGTCATGTATTCTCCAACCTCTAAACTGTAGGAAGAGGAAGTCAGGATGCATGCGCAGGGGAAACGTCAGTTGATTAGGAATAGTTTATTCAAAAATATAGGAATCCACAAAAAAAACAACAAACCATAATCCAGGCAGTAATCCAAAAGGCAGTAAGCCACAGGCAGTAATCCAAAACAAAGGGAAAACACACAAGGCAAGGAGGCGGTTAGGGAACCACGAACAATGAGCTTGAAACCATACACCATACTAACTCGAAACTGATACTCCGCATGGAAGCGGAAACAGAGCGGGGTTTAAATGCAACACACAAATCAAAGACACCTGATACTCATCATGACAATGAATGAACATGAACCAATAAGAAATAAGGAGGCGGAGACATGACACAAGCCAAAACATAAGCACATGGTAGAACACGGGAGGCGGAGACATAACGTGAACAAAAATGCAAGCACATGGAAAAACACAGGAGGCGGAGACATGACATGAATGAAAACAGAAGCACATGGCAAAGAAAACAAAACCAGTTCATGAATGAGTCCGAAGGGTTTTTATGAATAGCGCTGGAATGCGTTCAGTGGAATGCTGCTCCGCTAGCCTCCGCTAGCTTCATAGCGAGAGAAAGGGAACCTAACAGAGCCCCCCCCACAAGTTCTAGCCGCCTTGGCGGACCTGGGCCCCTGAGCTGGATCCTAACCTCTGCCCTCCAGGACCTGAGGCTGGCAATGTCCAGTGTCCCGAAACCAGAGCAGAGCGTGTTGGGTTGTCCCTTCGGCCCTCGTTGAGAACTTGGTCGAGAATTGGGAATGATGCTTGACCTGGTGCTTGACTTGGAGCTTGGAGTGATGCTTGACCTGGTGCTTGACTTGGAGCTTGCCTTGAAGCTTGACTTGGTGCCTAGCTTGAAGCTTGGCCTGGAACCAGGACTGGAGTCAGATTTGGCACCTGGATCAGAGACAGACTTGGAAACAGATTGGCAGATTGGGAGACAGGCTTCGAGACAGACTTGGAAACAGACTTCGAGACAGACTTGGAAACAGACTGCGAGACAGACTTGGAAACAGACTTTGAGACCGGACAGAGAACTGGACAGAGAACTAGGTTAGACCCAGAAAATTCAAAAACCTGATTGGAAACAGAGCCGAAAACAGAGATGGAAACAGAGCTGGAAACTAAATTGGAGATAGGGCTGGAGACAAAATCTGAAACTGAACTGGAAGCTGAGCTAGAAAGGTAAGTAGAGACAGAGGAGGAGACAGAGTCGTGTGCTGAACTGGAAACGGGGTTGGAAATGGAGCTGGAAACAGAGCTGGGAATCAAATCAGCAACCGAACTGAGAATGGAAGCAAAAACAGAACTAGAAATTAAATCAAAAACAGAGCTGGCAACTAAATCAGGATGGGGTTGGAACCTGGGCATGGACTAGGACTTAATTTTGCGCTAAAACATGGGCTATAACTTGGAACGGAGGTCATCCCGTGGACCTCAGACATGGACTGGGCTTGGGAAGAGGTCATCCCGTGGACCTCTGACATAGACTCGGCTTGAGAAGAGGTCATCCCATGGACCTCTGATATGAGCAGGACAGGAGTGGAGGTTTCTTCTTGAACCTCTGGCAGGAACATGGCTTGGGCGGAGGTCTCCTCGTGGACCTCCGGTATAAGCAGGACAGGAGAGGAGGTTTCTTCTTGAACCTCTGACGGGAACAGGACTGGAGTGGAGCACCCCACTTGGGTCTCCGACAGGAACTGGGCTGGAGCGGAGCACCCCACTTGGGTCTCCGACAGGAACTGGGCTGGAGCGGAGCACCCCACTTGGGTCTCCAACAGGAACTGGATAGGAGTGGAGGTCTCCTCATGAACCACCAAGAGCAGCTCCGGTGGGAAAACCTCCTGCTGGGTCTCCGGCTGGAGCTCGGGGCTGGAGGTTGCCATGTTAACCTCCAGGGACAGCTCCGCTGTGGAGACCTCCTGCTGGGCCTCCGGCTGAAGCTCAGGGCTGGAGGTCGCCACGTTAACCTCCAGGGGCAGCTCTGCTGAGGAGACCTCCTGCTGGGCCTCCGGCTGAAGCTCAGGGCTGGAGGTCGCCACGTTAACCTCCAGGGGCAGCTCTGCTGAGGAGACCTCCTGCTGGGCCTCCGGCTGGAGCTCGGGGCTGGGGGTTGCCACGTTAACCTCCAGGGGCAGCTCTGCTGAGGAGACCTCCTGCTGGGCCTCCGGCTGGAGCTCTGGGCTGGGGGTTGCCACGTTAACCTCCAGGGGCAGCTCCGCTTAGAAAACCTCCTGCTGGGTCTCCGGCTGGAGCTCGAGGCTGGAGGTCGCCATGTTAACCTCCAGGGACAGCTCCGCTGTGGAGACCTCCTGCTGGGCCTCTGGCTGGAGCTCGAGGCTGGAGGTCGCCATGTTAACCTCCAGGGACAGCTCCGCTGTGGAGACCTCCTGCTGGGCCTCCGGCTGGAGCTTGGGGCTGGAGGTCACCACGTTAACCTCCAGGGGCAGCTCCGCTGAGGAGACCTCCTGCTGGATCTCCGGCTGGAGCTCTGGGATTGCCCACCTGTGGAGCCATTTGTGCACCCGCCAGCTGCCCTTAAAACAGGCTTGTGAGCAGAAGTAGCTGCTCCTTACTCCCTGTTTCCTGCAGGTGGGGCACTGGAGAATGGCGGGTCTGGTGCATCCCTCGGTGGCGCACTTCTGGGTCAGGTGTTGAGAGGTGCAGGCTGCCCTGTTAGCCCACTTCCTCTCATAGTGCTCGAGGAAAGACACGCATGGTCGGTCGCCCAGACGATTCTTCCCCAAGAAGGTCCTGAGGTCGGGTTGGAAGTCCGGGCTTCCGAACACCTGGACCAGTAGATCCACAAAGCCCGAAACTGTATTGAGCTTCGTGGATCCACTGGTGAGGTTAAGCTCCGCCCATTGGCGAGCGGAGCCGACCAGACGGGAGAGGAGGAACCCCAACCACTGTTCCTCATCAGGCTTGGGGTCCTCCAAACTAAGAAAGTAAGTCTGTGCCTGCAGCAAAAAACATTGCGGCCATACGGAGAATCCATCGTACGCTTCCGGGGTATAAACAAAAATCCTCTGAGGAAAGCCGATGGAGTCATATGCAGGCACAAAAAGAACGGCGCCAATTTTCCCCGCTGCATCCATTTTTTGGCGGAGTATTCTGTTACGTAAACTGTAGGAAGAGGAAGTCAGGATGCATGTGCAAGGGAAACGTCAGTTGATCAGGAATAGTTTATTCAAAAATATAGGAATCCACAAAAAAAACAACAAACCATAATCCAGGCAGTAATTCAAAAGGTAGTAATCCACAGGCAGTAATCCAAAACAAAGGGAAACCACGCGAGGCAAGGAGGTGGTTAGGGAACCACGAACAATGAGCTTGAAACCATACACCATACTAACTCGAAACTAATACTCCGCAAGGAAGCGGAAACAGAATGGGGTTTAAATGCAACACACAAATCAAAGACACCTGATACTCATCATGACAATGAATGAACATGAACCAATAAGAAATAAGGAGGCGGAGACATGACACAAGCCAAAACATAAGCACATGGTAGAACACGGGAGGCGGAGACATAACGTGAACAAAAACGCAAGCACATGGAAAAACACAGGAGGCGGAGACATGACATGAATGAAAACAGAAGCACATGGCAAAGAAAACAAAACCAGTTCATGAATGAGTCCGAAGGGTTTTTATGAATAGCGCTGGAATGCGGAAGTAAGCTGCTCCGCTAGCTTCGTAGCGAGAGAGAGGGAACCTAACAATAGGAGAAGACTCAGAGCTGTTATCTTGGCAAAGGGAGGTAGCACAAAGTATTGACTAAAAGGGTGCCAATAATTGTTGCACACATATATTTAACAAAGATATATATTTTTTGATAAACCTGTGTTTTGTTTGCAATTGTTTGATCCATGAAAGCAGAGTATTTTTGTGATTTTTTTTAACAAAAGATCAAAAGGATAAACAATAAAGACAATTTTTCACAGCCTTCTTTGCTCATATTTACCAAGGGTGCCAATATTAGTGGAGGGCACTGTATTTCATTTATACATCTGAGCAGTTGAGGGTTAAGGGCCTTGCTCAAGGTCCCAAAAGCAGCAGCTTGGCAATGCTGGGGTTTGAACTCATGACCTTCCAAACAATAGTCCAAAGCCTTAACCACTGAGCTACCAAATTCCAGGACACCTCACTTTTAAGGCTTTGTGTGTGTCAGGAGAGACGACATACTGCAGAAGTCTACCAAATATGACGCTATTTCATGTTTACAGAAACTAATTTCTTAAATGTTGCATTTTGATCTATGCTAACAGCTAATCTCATCGAAAATCCCTCTGCACAAATGGGAACTGCGTGCTGGAGCAATGTTTATTCAACCCACAATGCCGACATTTAACACATTTGCATAAATGGCACTGTAATGTTCATTTAAATCTACTAAAGTAAACAGAATGATAAAGTAATGTGCTGCGCTAGCTAGAGGCATGAAAGCCTAATGAGAGGAATAATAAAGCATTTATGGAAATGATAAGTAAGCGAGTGAGGAGTGAACAGGGCTCTAGGATGTGATGTGTTCAAAAAGTATAATCAATAACTTTGATGTGTTAAAGTGACATTATCAGCAGTCAATGATGAAGCTTATTTCCTGATGAGGATTTGTCTGCCATCCCACACGGAGAGAAAGAGAGAGAGAGAGAGAGAGAGAGAGAGAGAGAGAGAGAGCAAGAGAGAGAGAGAAACAGAAGTCCTCTATGCTGACTGACTCATCAATCAGGCTCAATGTAAGGCGAGTTAGCGAGCCGTCATACAGTGAGGGAGCACAGTGGAGGGAAGGAGAGTGATGAGAGCGTTCAAGCATCATGGGGAATATTCACCGCGCTTCACTGAATGCAATCTATTATTACTCTGTCAGCACGGCACACGTACACAAACAAATAAACAAGGGAAAGACTTGGAAAATGAGCACACCACAGAGCAGGATAGAAACACTCATTATCTGTGATGTGCCTTAGGCATGTGCCAATGTTACGTTTCCATGTCACAATAATTGCATAATCATTTATCACAGCTTACGATATTACCACGATATTTGGTTGCAAAATGGATGATCATCATAAGAGTTATGAGTTTGTCTTCACTGAAAAGAATTTATGTCATACTGCTGCTTATACCACAGTGCTGCTGAATTCTCAATTCTGATTGGTTAGAACGTGTTGATTCATTTTCTATAGTAGCAGATCTATGGGTTTAAATGAATGCTTTCATTCAGCCGGTTATCTTTTCTGTGGTAAGGGACAGCTCAATATAATCCAAGCCTAATAATAAACAGATAAAATATGTGTTGTTATTTAACAAAGAAAAGTTTATATAATTTCCATCCATCCATTTTCCATACTGCTTATCCTACACAGGGTCGCCTGTAGCCTATCCCAGGGGACTCCGGGCACAATGCGGCAGACATGCTGGATGGGGTGCCAACCCATCGCAGGGCACACACACACACATTTACACACTAGGGACAGTTTGGGAATGTCAATCAGCCTACTACGCATGTCTTTGGACTGGGGGAGGAAACCAGAGTAGCCAGAGGAAATCCCAAAAGCACAGGCAAGCTCTGCACACACAGGGTGGAGGAGGGAATAGAACCCCCCATCCCCAGAGGTGCAAGATAGATATGCTAACCACCGTGCCCCGTTTATATAATTTGATATAGGGAAATTTTACAGGAAAGTCTTCAGGAGAGAATTTGTGCTTTCAGTTTCTTTGTAAGGCTGGTAAGGGAAATACTATGTATAGCTGTTTTAATGTAACACTTTTTCATGGATGTTCCACAACATTAAATGTAGCTATAAAGGGGCAAAAATTATGATGTAGCGTTCTGTAATTGATTAAAAAAATGTAACCATTGGCAAACACTTTTAAACCACTGTGGGGTGGTAACAATAACTCTTTGCGTCGGGCTGCATCACACCAATCGGTCACTGATTATTTTCCTATAACAGCATGCCCTGAGGTGTATTATTCCATATATAATGCTATTTAGAAGACGGCTGTTTCAATATGGTCTCCTAAATAAGGCATACAAAGACATTTGTGGTGAGGAGGAGGGCGTGGCCAGGCTGTGAGGACACACACCTGGCACTGATCTGTCTAATCAGTGGGAGAGAGAGATAAAGGAGCGGCTGGAAGCGCCGGAGAGAGAGAGAGAGAGACGCACGTGCATTTTCTGTTCAGTTTGTGTGTTTTATGTTTGGTTTCAGTTTCATTTACTATTAAATTTTGCGTTTATGTTCAGCCGGTTCCCGCCTCCTCCTTGCCCGACCTTTAAACTGTTACACTGGTGCCGAAACCCGGGAAGGAGGAGGGACGCGCTGTCCGAGAGCTCTCGCCACAACATTCTAGATAATTGTGTGCATCCATCTTTGTGGGAAGCAACACATGAAGAACTACGCTCTTACCCTGCTCTGCCTCACTATTATACATTTTACCTGGCTGCTACTGCAATAACTGCCAATGGGTATATTTGGTATAAGCTTATCTGCTGAAAATAAAGTCATAGCATGTTATGTTTACATGCACAGCATTTTTTAAAATTATATTGTTATTCTTTTGCACCTATCTTTTGCACTACCTGTTATATCGGACACTTCCATACTAGAACTGTGTACTGGTCGGTGCTACACTGTAACTTACTGTGCCTATTGTTCCTGTTTTAGTAGTTACTGTTCTGTCTTGTGTTGTTTGCACACGTTTGCATGTGCACTTTATGTAGAAATGTGTGGGTCTTATTTAGTTCTATGTTGTCTCATGTAGTTAGTGTATTGTTTTTTGTAGCACCATGGTCCTGGAGGAACATTGTTTCATTTGACTGTGTACTATACCAGCTATATATTGTTGAAATGACAATAAAGCCACTTGACGTCACTGGAAGTAGGAGTCCCAAACATGTTCCAGCATGACAATGCCCCTGTGCACAAAGCAAGGTCCATGAAGACATGGATGTGCAAGGTTGGAGTGGAAGAACTCGAGTGTCCTGCACAGAGCCCTGACCTCAACCCCAATGAACACATTTGGGGTGAACTGGAATGGCAACTACGCACCAGACCTTCTCAATCAACATCAGTGCCTGGACTCACTAATGGTCTTGTGGCTGAATGAGCACAAACCCTCACAGCCACAGCTCCAACTTCACGCTAGGCCTTCTTGACCAACATCAGTGCCCAACCTCTTGTGGCTGAAGGAACACAAATCCCAACAGCCATGCTCCAAAATCTAGTGAAAAGCCTTCCCAGAAGAGTGGTTTTTATTTTAACAGCAAAGTAGTACAAGTCTATATTAATGCTTTTGGTCAAACAGTGTATCTCTAAAGCACACAAATATTATTGCAACATGTTAACAAACCTATGCAGCCACATCCCAAATGAAGAACACTATTTTGGGGCGTCAATAGTAAAATTGTGCCTTTTAAGGATATTAAATTTGGATTGCAAACATTAAAATTAGGTTTGTTGATGCCAATCCTACAGAGGAAAATCTAAGCATACAGAGCAGGCCCTGTGTGTAAGAACAGGATCCTAGTTGATAAAAGAAGCTTCCCTTTACCTTCTGAATGTGTGAGAGGATTTTGATGAAGGAAAGTTCTGGAGAAACTTACAGGATTGCTGGCACCTCAGCAGACCATATTTAAACTTCATTTGCGTCACACACAACCTGACCGGCATTCGGTGGAGTGACTTAATATAGACCTCTCAACCACAAATGATGTTTGCTATGTGCCATCTTTGTGTGTGCATGTGTGTTCTTTTAGAAAGGAGTGTACATGAAGGTGCAGGGACACAAGCATGTGTTATGATAGCTTACCACCAAACCCCACTTCCTTTTAGGACGCTTCTCATGCGATGGAGAACTTTGAGATCGTTAAAGAATTGTTACCTGTAATTAGCAAAAAACTGGAAAAAAAAGTATTCCTTCAAGGCATAGCTCATAAAAGGATTGTTGGAACCATTTTGAAATACTGTGGTGTATCTGAATAAAGAGACTGACTTTGAATTAATATTTAATATATACAGTCTATCAGCGAAGAGGTTTCTCACCTTCCCCGAGGCTGTAGCGGATACGCGCGTCCCAGGCCAGGAGGTTTTCCCTGTTGTCGAAGCCGAGTGTAAGGGACTGCGTGAGGCAAAGCAGGGTAAGTGCGTAGTTCACTCCTTCAAAACTCTGCAGGAGCTCCAGGCCACAGATATCACCCAGAGTGAGCTGACTCCTCTCCCGCTGGCCTTTACTGCGCTCCTTATAGACCAGCACACACAGGCAGTCTGACAGACAGACACACACACACACACACACACACACACACACACACACACATAATTAAACAATAGGCTATACAATGCAAAATATATAAATCCTACTGAAATGGTTTACTGCTATAATAAATTACTGTTATGCAGTGATGTAGTTAAATATTAATAATATAGCAACACAGACAGACTGTCATTTAAATTTCAATTTTATTCACACCTTATTTATTTATAAAGTTCTTTTAACAAGTTGTCGCTATCTAGACTTCTTTTGGCACAGTTTAATACCTTCTTTTTCTTTTGCATCTAGACTTTTACATCTAATGAGCAAACCGAACATGACAGCAGCAAGAAAAACACCCTTTTTTCCCTTTTTACTGTCATCTTTGGCATGCTCATAAAAAAAAAAAAAATAAATCAGTTTGTGAAACTATCAAAATCAAAATTTTAAAAATCATACGATGCATTCAGAATGCTCTGCCACCACTTTTTGGTACAGTACTTGAGAGCTTGTTAGCACCTGTAGTGTTAGTCTATAATTATCCACTCCTACACAAATGTCTTGTGCCAGGCCAGCATGCAATTAAAGTGAAGCCAGTGAGACATCACTGTAACGTTGGGCTGATGGTCTATATTTACTGTATGTGTTTGCAGTTGTACTTCAGCATGAACAGACATACAAGCAGCTGCCATATGAATCACCTCAGAGAGAGAGAGAGTGATTTATTGCAACAGCTGGAGACTGACTGACTCATTACATGTCAGCCTCTGACCAAACCCCAAAACTTTTGTAGAGTTCTAGCTATAGCTAGAGATTCTGGTACATTCTGCCACTAAAAATGGCAAGGAACCGCCTACTTGTATAGGAAGAGGCTATTTGACTGACACTATAGACAACCACAGACTTTTCCCATGGATCATCAGAAAATACGTTCGGGTATCTTGTTTTCCTCAAATAAAAATCTGGAAGCGCTTTTAAATACATGGTGTTTGTACCAATCCATGTGACTATTTCTTGCTCTGAAATGCTGAGTTGTCATGATGTTCAAAGTTTGTTTTCCCGCTGCAAAATGGTGTCTCTTTGTGGTCATCCATGGATGAGGGAGCCGATCAGAGGTGAAGATTTTGAAGATTGATACCAGATAAGTGTACAATAAGTATCAGAATCCTCATGGGTAGTGCTGAAGCTGAGACTGGCACCAACAGGAAGTAATGATTAACAGTTTTCGATATTACTCACAATACTGTTCGACTACCTTCTGAAAGTGGTGATAAGATTTAGCCCTTGCTTCAAGTCTTCCTAAAGAGAGTGATGCAGCAGCGCTTTAGTCTTCATCTGTACTCTCTGTTCAAACAGATCAGCTACCAAAACTTCAACTTTCATGCTAATACCACCGTCAGCTCCATATGCTTGTCATCTCATTGATCACTAACTAGCAGAGCCATAACTCAGCTCAACTGTGTCATATAGCTGCACTGCATCCTGGGACTTTTGAGTTCTACCTGAGTTGGACTGTCTCCTCTCCTTATATGTTGGATTTCTCATTAATAAGATATTGAATGCTGCTGGATAATGGTGAATGAGAAAAGAATCTCTTGCCCTTTTTAGGTGCTATCAGCAAAACCTGACGGTTATCACTTATTTTTAAGATTTTTAATTTTTTTCTCCTTTTAAATGTCATTGTAACTGCCCTAGAAATGTCCCTCTGTGATATCAGTGCGCTACACAACTGCTAACTTCTCACAGGAATAACGAAAATACATCATCAAGCAATAAATTAGAACTAGAATTGTTAAAGGCATTTTAAATATTTCAATGTAAATATATTTAATGTGTTTCATCATCAGTGTAGGTAGGTATTTACTTTGAAAGTATTTTGTGCAAATTGTGCAAACAGCGACTAAGAAGCCAATTCACAAACAAATAGCAAAGGCTTCATATTGGGCCCATTATAGGGTTTCATTAATGCACTGGATATTATCCAGTATGCATTTTGACATGGCTATTAAGTATTGCACTATTGAAAGTGGATAGGGTACAGTTTTGACAGGGTGTGTGCTTTCATAAGTGCACTAGATATTATCCCCTTTGCTCCACTTTGCCAGAACTCCCACAATAGTGCACTATTAACTTCAGACATACAAACTGACAGAGGACTATTCAGGGAGGATAGGATTTTCATACATCTGTCTGTTAAGTAATGTTGCCAGAGGACGTCTGTAGTAATTATTAGTGATTAACACTAGATAAGCGTTCTCTGTATAAATCACAGAGATGGGAGTGTCTTCACAATGTACACATGGTTGTCACTAAAAGCAACTATGTAAATGCACACTACATACATCTCATTTTAATACAAGCTGATTGTTTTGACCTTTATTATATACACTGATCAGCCTTAACATTAAAACCACTGACAGGTGACATGAATAATACTGATTATCTCATTACAGTGGCACATGTCAAGGGGTGGGATAAATTAGGCAGCAAGTGAACAGTTAGTGCTCAAAGTTGGTGTGTTGGAAGCAAAAAAACTGGCAAGTGCAAGGATCTGAGCAACTCTGACAAGGGCCAAAATTGTGATGGCTATACGACTGGGTCAGAGCATCTCCAAAACGGCAGTTATTTGGGGGCCCACGCTGACCCCTGTCCACCGCCGAAAGTGCTTACAATGTGCACGTGAGCATCAGAACTGGACCATGGAAGAAGGTGGCCTGGTCTGATGAATCATGTTTTCTTTTGCATCATGTGGACGGCCGGGTGCGTGTGCGTCACTTACCTGGGAAATGGAGGCAGTTTGATGCTCTGGGCAATGTTCTGCTGTGACACCTTGGGTCCTGGCATTCATGTGGATGTTACTTTGACACGTACCACCTACCTAAACATTGCTGCAGCCTAAGTACACCCCTTCATGGCAACGGTATTCCCTGATGGCAGTGTCCTCTTTCAGCACCCTGTCACATTACAGAAATTCTTCAGGAATGGTTTGAGGAACATGATAAAGAGTTCAAGGTGTTGACTTGGCCTCCAATTTCCCCAGATCTCAATCCGATCAAGCATCTGTGGGATGTTCTGGACAAACAAGTCAGATCCATGGAGGCCCCACCTTGCAACTTACATGACTTAAAGGATCTGCTGCTATCGCCTTGGTGCCAAATACCACAACACACCTTCAGAGCTCTTGTGGAGTCCATGCCTCTCCGAGTCAAAGCTGTTTTTGGTAGACCTACACAATATTAGGTAGGTGGATTTAATGTTATGGCTGATCGGTGTATATCTGTTCATCTATGTTTTAAATTCAGCCAATACTCAGCTTTGTTTTAGTTTTTGTAGGAGATGATAGAAAATATCGCTTACTGGAGTGTCTCTAAAATAGAATATTTTAAAGGGGAATTAAGATGAATCTTTATCAGGATGTTGATTTTTATGGGATATATATATATTACCTGGGGTAACACCACAGTGCTGTTCAATTCTCAAAGCTAAAGGGGTGGGAATGTTCTATACAACAGCAGCTGTTACATAAACGTGAGGGTTATATTAATGCACTAATCTGTTATTGTTCCTGTAGTGACAGCTCATATACACAGAGCCTTGTATGGCAGATGCGCCACATATTCTATGGCTAATAAAAACTGATGAAAATGTGCTCTTAATTAAACAAAGAAAACCATATAATTACTGATATGGTGAAGTTTTCTGTTAGGAGACATTTATGTATTATTTATAGAAGGAGTCTCCAGTGTCTGCGCTTTGTAACAGTCAGTAAGTTCTTCATCACGGGAAAGTCTTCAGGACAGGGCACTTTGCATTTTCCAGTTTCTCTATAACAAGACAACATGCTTTTTTTGGTCTAATTAACTTCAAGTGAGAGAATAAAAAAGTGGCTGGTGAAAGAACAACTGTTTATAACTGGTATAACGTTGCATAACATTAAATGCAGCTATAAATGGTGAAAAAGTGTGACCTGGAATTCATTCATGAATTGTAATCATTGATGGGGTATAAGAGGAATAACACACTCTGGGCCAACTGAACTGCCCATCATGTGTTATTCCTTATCTACTGGCTTTTCCAGAAGCAGTCCGTAGAAAAATGACTGATATGATTTGGACAGTACTAAAAACCTAGAGATATAGCATACCAGTAATACAGCTCCTCATGTAACATTAATCTAACCTAAATACTGTAGGGCTAAAGTGACAGGAATACTCCTCGCCTTGTTAATAATCTAATATTACAAAACAGCCCAGTAGTGCCAGTACAAACCCTACACTAATATTACATCATATATTAGTTTCACCGACAAATGAATATGTTATAAATTTCTCTTTAGTTAGACGGTCATTTAAAGCTCGGCCCGTCGCGCGCGCCTCGATTTGTCACAGTCTTGCGCTTGCTTTCAGTTGCACGTGCTGCTGCCACAGCGGCGATCTGACGTCACTAGGATTCCAGGTGAAAATACCAGACAGGAGTAAACGAAGTATAAATACTTCTTCACCGAGGAGTTATATAAACTTTGGTTTCAAGCCCCGTAGTTTCTTATTTCTTTTTTTAAGAACCACGTGTTTATTTGTTAACACTCGACGCTGGTGTAACTAACACGCACATACATACATACACACACGCACTGTTTTTTAACGCGTGCCGTTAGCCTACCTGCTACCGGAGAGGGCTTTCTCAGGACCACCCATCTGTTCTTCCACTGTAGAGACAGAAAGACAGTGAAACTCTCACCTTGGCCAGGTACACTCAGTTACACAACAAAAACAGCAACTAATTCCACTCCAAAATGAGGTGTTTAATAGTTTAGAGAAACCTTTTTCCCTTCTCGGAGTCTCACTTGTCCCTCCACGACCACTGTATCGGTCATCTTGTGTCATGGTTCCCGACAGCTGTGTGTGTGTGTGTGTGTGTGTGTCCAGTTCAAAATAACTTTGATGGCTGTCTGCACATGGTGTACACTGCTCTTCCTCTCCCGCACTCCCCCTGTGTTTTTTTTATTTTATTTTATTTACAAACTTAGTACAGTAGTACTTATAGCGCACATGCTGTATGATCTGATCTGTCTATAGCTCTGCACTTCTCTGATATTCTATTGAGTACAGAAGTAGAGAAGTATGAATGTTTCCATGACGACCAAGGAGCACGCGAGCAACAGTATTATGGGTTATTTCCATTGCCTTGTGAATTACTGCAGCTAAGTAATGCTGTGGCTACAACAACAATTTTTTTTTTTTTTTTTTTTTTTATTTATTTGATTGATTGAGGGGGAAAAGCAATGTCTCTGAAAATGAGTCTTATTCAACAGGGTGTCCCAAAAGTCTCCATACATATGGGGAAATTCACACTTTTTAGTAAAATGCCTTCCAAAATTTTTTATATTTAGTTTATATACAGTCATGTGAAAAAATAAGTACACCCCAAGGGAATTGTTGGATTTTTTGACATATTTGGACAAGCAAACATTTGATCATCTTTGAAACAGTGCCTATTAATGAAGTTGATATACTTGAACAAAACCACAAGGAAAATTTGCTTTTTCAATCATTTATTCAACAGAAATATCAATAGATGTGATATTCCTCTGTGGAAGAAGTAAGTACACACTTGGCCTCAGAAGCTAGTATTGCCCCCTTTAGCAGAAATAACTTGTCCACCAAATAAATAAATTAATTAATAAATAAACTTCCTATTTCCTATTTAAAAAAAAAAAAGGCAAGCACTGTTGCCAACTTACTAACAATTTCAAAAAGACTGGAACTGAGAAGTGGACGTGCACTGATGAAGGCACAACTGACGTGGTGCTGGCAAACATAGTCCCTCATGTATGGGTATGGAGACTTTTGGGACACCATGTTGACTAATGTTTACATTATAATTCTCAGATTTTCTTAGCACAAAGTATGGTATTGTATCACAAATATCCTTTGAAATCAGAGCAAATAGTGTGGCTGTAGGAGTATTTGAAAAAAAAATGATTGGAACTAGTTGAAAGTCTCCACATCATCAAAACTGTCATGTATTTACACACACACACACACACACACACACACACACACACACACACACACACACACACAGACACACACACAGACACACACACAGACACACACACACACACACCCCTCCTCCCACTGTGGGGCCTAAAGATCTGCACACTAAAACAGACAGCTAGGCGACGGGACAGAAGTTTTCACAGTTGTTCCCTTGGGTTAGGGTGTATAGTTTGAGGTTTCAAATTGAATTGAAGTCACTTAACCCCTCAGTCAGCAGTCCATTAGTGTAAACATTCCTCAAAGTCCCAGACAATGGGGTTTGAAATCAGTCCGCATGCAATTACAGTATGTAATATCTATGAATATATGTTCTGTTACAAAATGGAGAAACTAAAATCTACAACAGGTGCCAGACTCATATCCTTGGTTTTTAACCTAAACACTTGCTGATATAAGGGTGCTTAAAGTGTGTGCAGAGCAGCTGGCAGGAGTCTTTCAGTATCTTTCTAACCTCTCCCTGAGGCTGAAGAAGGTACCTAAGATCTGGAAGACATCCTGCATAGTCTTCAGGCCTGTGGCCTTAACGTCACATGTAATGAAGACCCTTGAGAGGCTGGTTCTGCAGCACCTCAGGCCCTTGGTATGCAACTTCCTGGATCCGCTGCAGTTTGCATACCAGGCTGATATTGGTGTGGAGGATGTCATCATCTACCTGCTTCAAAGAGCTTACACATACCAGGAGAGGCCACAAAGCACTGTCAGGATCATGTTCTTTGATTTCTCTAGTGTTTTTAATACGGTTCAGCCACTCCAGCTGGCTGAGAAGCTTTCTGTGATGCAGGTGTACCAGGACCTTCTGGCCTGGATTACAGACTTCCTCACTGACAGGCCGCAGAATGTCAGGCTGCAAGGCTGCTTGTCAGACATGATGACTAGCAACACTGGAGCACCCCAGGGAACTGTACTGTCTCCATTCTTGTTCACCCTCTACACCTCTGACGTCTGCTTCAATTCAGGAACATGCCACCTACAGAAGTTTTTGGATGACTCCTCCATTGTTGGCTGTATCACAGATGATAATGAGGAGGAGTACAGAGACCTTATTGAAAGCTTTATTAGATGGTGCGACAACAACCACCTCCAGCTCAACATCAGGAAAACCAAGGAGCTGGTGGTGGACTTCTGGTCCTTTAATGTGTTCACTAGGCTGCTACTGATGTTTTGCCAGTCTGTGGTGGCCAGTGTTATCTTCTTTGCTGTGGTGTGCTGGGGAGGTGGCATTGGGATTTGTGGGACCAACAAACTGAGCAAGTTGGTGAGGAAGGCCAGCTCTGTAGTAGGGGTGGAACTGGACAGGGTGGAGGAAGTGACTGAGAAGAGGCTGAGAGTGAAGCTGAAAGCTATCATGGACAATCCTTCTCATCCTCTCTACACTGAGTGCCTCAAAACGTCTGGGGGGCTCTTTCGTGCCATCAGCCTTCAGACTCCACAATGCTACAATACCCAGTACCTCCTACTCCACTGATTGAGTCTCACAGGAATAGATACTCAACAGTTAATTGTCATTCCACAGATATTGCACGTGTACATAAATACCAAGGATATTGCACATGTACATACACAAATAGAACTATAGCATATATACATACACACAGATCTGTTTTATTGTTTCTATTATTTCTATTGTATAGGTATTTATGGAAATAATCTTCTTTCCTTGATGTTACTCATCCTACTTGTGCTGCTGTGTCAATTTGAATTTCTCCTACGGGGGATCAGTAAAGGTACATTTTATCTTATCCTATCTTATACTGTAGTTGAACTGGAAAAGTGACCAGATGTTACATAACTGGAGCATGGCTGAAAGTTCTGAAAATTGGTTGTTTTTTGTCCTTACACTTGTGTAACAACTGACTCCACTCAGCCGTCTCCTTCCCCGTTCCAGGTGACCTGAGACTGTAAGAGGACTAAGACATTTATATTGCGATATGTAAGCGGATGGTTGAGTTTTATGGAATCATTTTCCCCAGGAAAATGTCTCGTCCACCACAGGACCTCTTTATTTCACAGGCTCCTGCTGACCAAATGAGTTTCTTTCCCTGATTTTCACTCTTTAGTCCTGCAGGCATCAGTGAGCAATGGGTCACTCAGAATTTCACCCTGCTGTAAACCTTAAAATGTACATGTATTTGATGCTTTTGCCCAAAGTAACTTAAATTAACTTGCTGTAGGAAGCATTCCCCTGGAGGAAATTGGGGTTAAGGCCTGTACTCAAGGACACAGTAACCATAAATTAAAAAAAAGAACACAATTCAATCAAACTGTTTAAGCTTATGAGTCTATGTGGGTGTGTGTTTATAATTTTACATAATTTGGAATTATATTTAATTCATAGAACATTGCCTGGTCTTTTTCTAATATTCAGCTGCCCAATTTCGGCGAGCCTGTGCCCACTATAGCCTCAGATTCCTGTTCTTGCCTGACAGGAGTAGAACTCTTCTGTTGTTGTAGCCCATCCACCTTAAGGTTCAACATGATGTGAGTATTCTGAGATGCTTTTCTGCTCACCACGGTTGTACAGAATCATTATTTGAGTTACCATAGGGTTCCTCAGTTGCAGTAACGTTAGCTGATCAGGTTAGGGAACGAGCGCCGTATTTGGATCTAAATAAACACTTGATGTTAGTTAAATGAATTGTTTAACATCACTCATTAATAACATACTAGAAGCATGATAAAGTGCGTTATTAGTTATTGTATTCATGGAATATTATCCAGTCTGTACAGGATTTTGCAGTTATTTTGTGATTGTTGAAGCCTAAAATGCTTGATGTTGCTGCAGCTTTTTTGCAGAAAAGTACCTGAATTGGCGAAATTGCAGTTGAACAAAATAATTTTGCACAGACTTTCGCAGTGTTGGTAAATGAGACCTTTTAGCTGTACTCATGTTCAACGCACGTGAATCGAAGAGGGTTTTGGCTGAATGTGTGTTGTGATGACGTCACATGAAGTGTCTTGGCCCAAATCTGCAGAAAATCTGTGGTAATTTTGAGAAATTGCAAGCTCTTCTGAATATTGCGGAGTTTGCTTGATTTTGTATTTATTTCTGCAATTGCAAAATCGCGAAATCTTGGAGGGACCGATTATCATGTAAGGAATTCAGAAATCAACAGGTGACTCAGAATGTCTTGTAAAGCAAAATATTTAACTCAGTAAAATTCAATGGTGGAAATGGAGTCAGCTCAGTTTGTGGAAGAATGGAAAGACAGCATAACAGAGATTATGCTAGGTTGATGTAGTACACATTCAGCTTTGTGATGTTTTAACTATGACACAGCAATGTGGAGCTTAGAAAAAACTTTAATCCTAGTTATGGCACTGCTCACAGCTCCAGGGTTTGATCCTGGGCTCAGATTACTGTCTGTGTGGAATTTTACATATTCTCCTTGTGTCTGTGTGGGTTTCCTCCCACCTCTGAAAAAAAATGTTGGTAAGTGGATTGGCTATTTTAAATAGCCCCTGTAGGTATGATACCCTGTGATGCACTGGTCTCCCATCCAGGGTGTATTCCTGTCTTTCCGGGATAGGCTCCAGATCCACAGCACCCCTGCCCAGGATAAAGTAGTTACTGAGGATAAAAGCTTTGGGAGGTCAGAAGATAATATTACACTGATTTGTGCGCTTGTTTCTAGTAAGTCAGTACATCACACTAAAGCCCTACCCAGATCAGCAAATCTGTGTGACATTATTGAAGAACTGGATGAGGTTTGAGACAAACTTCTACTAAGCTTCCACTTGTTTTGCAGCTCCAGTGCATAAGTAAAGAAGAAATTAGTCACTAAACATGGTTTACACTTTTGAACAACTACATGTGGGGAAAATTGTGTAAATGGAATTTTTCGTCCATTACTTTAATGAATAAAGTGACATTAGGGTTTTCTGTGTTTCTTTGGCCAGAGAAAATACACCAATAAATCCTCATCCATCCATCCATCCATTTTCTGTACTGCTTATCCTACGCAGGGTAGTGGGGTGCCTGGAGTCTATCCCAGAGAACTTGGGGCACAAGGCGGGGGACATCCTGGACGGAGTGCCAACTCATCACAGGGCACAATCTCACACACACACACACACACACACACACACACACTACGGACAATTTAGAGATGCCAGTCAGCCTACAACACATCTTTGGACTGAGGGAGGAAACCGGAGTACCCTGAGGAAACCACGTCCTCATACACTTACTGTTAAAATTACACTTTGGTATAATCACAAATATTGCCATAAAATTTTATTTCTTCACTATTTTTTGATAAACTACCCATGTCTGAGAGAGAGAGCCATTTAAAAAATATTCCAGTAATTTTCCAAACTGAATAATTCAACACCCGCACCACTGCCACAGCTTGATGACATTACACATTGTCCACTTTTTAGGTTATTATACTTAGATTTTTTCCCCCCACAGTGCGCACATTGAGGACATTCTGACAAATGTGTTCAGTCAGCCGTTTTTCTCTGCAGTGAACACACAACGCATAACCACGATTATATAACTGAAAATAATGCCAGTTATGTACTTCCCCACATGTACCTCCCTGCTACTTGCTGTAATGCTGATCTGTATTTATGATATAGATATGCCACCATTTTGCAAGTGCAGCAATGTCTCAGATAGCGCAAACACACATAGACACACATCTAGCAAACATCAGCACATAGTGTGTGCAAAATACATCTCAGTGAACCAACATGCAGTTCATTTGTTAATTGGAAAGACATCACTGTTTGTGAATTTTCTTAATATTCTGCTTTTTCCAGCTTTAGATAAGTTGGAATATTTATTCAGTTGTTGACTGTAGATAGTTGTCTGTTTACAGCTAAATAAAAACCAAACCCAAAAAGTAGGTCAATCAATAATGAGAGGAAAGTTGTGTGAAAGACATTTGAGCTAAATATGATAATTGCATGCCAAAAGTGTGGGGATTAAATAAATCATTACCATACGGGGCGCTGTCTTAAAACACTGACTGGTTTAAATTACATATACTCAAGGGTGGCTGGAGGTAAAACATAGTTAAATATATATATATTTTAAAAAAAAAAAACAACATTGTTCTAATTTTCTGAGTTAGAAAACAACATCATTGTGATGTCACTGAGGTGTAAAATGTATACATGCATACAAAGCAGTTTTGTTTACTCTTTCAAGCTGTGTTAAAATTCATAATCCAATTCAGGTAAGGAATAGGACACAACATGCTGTTACAGGAAAATAATCAAAGACGGAGTTGTGTGATGCAGACCGACGGAAAGCAAAGTTCCTGTTATCATGCAGAAGTTGGTTATTTTCCAATAACAGCATGTCCCAAAGTGTTTCATTCCTCTTATAACACAGTGATTTGCAAATGATTACAATTTATGATGAATGTTATCATACTTTTTTTTATCAGTTTATAGTTACATTTAAAGTCTGTGAAACAAGACATTATAGCAGTTATTTATAGTCAGTTGTTCCTTCACTTACCTCTTTTTTGTTGTCTTTTATTCATGCTACAGAGAAACCTGAAAGTACAGAAGCCCTAAGCAGACATGCATTATTATTTTTTACTTGCTTGTTTTCTCATGATCACGACTTAATTTTTCTGTGTACTCGACATAACAATATGTTGTTTTTATTGTTCTGGAGGCAGCAAAAGCTTAGTGCAATCCTGCAGCATCATGGATGAACAAATTCATTTTTTACTTTGATCAGGGACTCACTCAAGCTGAATGACAACTTCCACATTAGTGTCCGACACTTGAGAAAGGGACACCCCTCCCTCTTAATGTGGAGATAAAGACCATCTCTACAGCAGGAAATTATTCAATTTATGATGGCGATGGAGAACACGCCAATATGTATGCAACACCTGTCCTATTCACAAGACGCAGGATTTTCTCGTAAAATTACGCCGTGAGAAAACAACTTTTTGTTATGTTGAGATCATGAGAAAATTAAGTCGAGATCACAAGAAAACAAGCAAGAAAAAAAATAATGCATGACCTTTTAGGGCATCCGTATGAAAGTGCCTCTGTCCTGAAGACTATCCTGTGGTGGAAAACCTACTGACTGTTACAAAGTGCAGACACTGGAGACTCCTTCCATAAGTGTTATATCAGCAACTTACAGAAAGCTTCACTATATTAACAATTATACATTTTCTTTGTTAAATAACACCACTTTTATTAAACTTAAATTATGCCCTAAATTCACCTTAAAGTCCCCATGAATGAGTTAGAATGACTACATTAAAACTTTTGATTTGAATTACTGTCAGAGCTGCATTTATAGAAAATTCCTCAGCACCTTCTGACCAGTCAGAATTGAGAACTCCACAACATCTACGGCATTTGGCAGACGCCCTTATCCAGAGCAACTTACATTTATTTCATTTGTACACCTGAGCAGTTGAGGGCCTTGCTCAAGGGCCCTGCTCAAAGGCCCAACGGTGGCAGCTTGGCAGTGCTGGGATTTGAACTCACAACCTTCCAATCAGTAGCCCAACATCTTAACCACTGAGCTACCACTGCCCCACAGCACTGTCGTATAAAGATTATTAACAAACCCCGACACACAAAATAGCATTTGTGACAGTTTAAAAAATCCATCTTCTTTCATTGTGGGCTTGTGTTGTTGCAATGACTGAGTAGGTCCTGAAAGGCAGATTCCCAGACAGACCTGCAGAATCTGCTGTGTTGAAAGAGTGAAAGTGATAACACCTACATACAGGGAACACTAAAAAACTCCATCATCATTTTTCTCAATTATCTTATCTGTACTTCCTCTTCCTCCCTACTCGGTACATTTCTTTATCGTCCCCCTCTCTCTCATATAAGACTTAGTACTACTATCTGTCTCCCTCGTATCGTTTTATCTCATTTGTACACATCAATCCATCTGCATACCTCCATGATTTCTTACTGTCTCTCTTCATTCCTCACTCTCCATCCCTCTTTGTTTTCTTAGTTACTGCTGGCAGGGTGCAGCTTCTTCTCATCCTGTGCCCAATGAGATGTGACTGATGCGCAACAGTGGCAGTTAGAATACAGTGTGTGAATATAAAAAGCCCAGGTGGCAGAGGAGTGACCTCTGACACAGTCCAGAGTCCCTGCAGCTGAGAGAGAGAGAGAGAGAGAGAGAGAGAGAGAGAGAGAGAGAGAAGCACAGACACTTGACATTATCATTATCAAGGTTGTAGCATTGTATCCTTATCCATATATTTAACATAACACCAGGCTGAATGCAACACTAACATACTGATATGATAATATCATAATGATTACTGTACATGTTGCATTTGTAATTGTGTGTGTTTGTTATACTTCACCACATAGTTATGGTCCATGATTTTGTCCAGATATCTCAAGTTCCTGACAATGCCACAGCCATATGTGTCCAATAGAGCAAATTTACTTGTGTTCTCTATGTGGGAGGGACGGCACACTCTCTCTCCCCTGTCAATGACAGTGACGAGCCAGTTGTGTGTGCATTTTAGCCCATGTATACGCAAGAGAGTAGATTTCCTCCCTGTGCTGCAGCATGAGCAGCAGTTTTAAAATATGTGGCTGGCTGGCTTTACATGTCTCGGAGGAAGCACTTGTTGGGCTTCACATTCCCCAGTTGGTAACTGTTGTGTTATAGGGAAAAGCTGGCTAGTGTGTGGGAATTGGCCAGGACTAAATTAGGGAGAAAATTAATCTATGAATATGCATGAAAAATGGGATTTGAAATGCCCTCAGGTTCTATGGTCATCCCAATTAGCTAGCTGGCTAGTTAAATAGTAATAAACTACATTATATGGCCAAAAGTATGTGGAAACCTGACCATCACACCTATATGTGGGCCTTCTCCAAACTTTTGCCACAAAGTTGGAGGCACACAATTATCAAGAATGTCTTTCCCTTCACTGGAACTAAGAGGCCCAAACATGTTCCAGCATGATTATGCACCTGTGCACAAAGCAAGCTCCATGAAGACATGGTTTGCCAAGTTTAGAGTGGAAGAACTCAAGCGGCCTGTACAAAGCCCTGAACTCAACCTCACTGAGCACGTTTGGGATTAATTGGAACGGTGAGTCTGTGCCAGGCCTCACATCAGTGCCTGACCTCACTAATGCGCTTGTGGCTGAATGAGCACAAATCCCCACACCAAACTCCAAAATCTAGTAGAAAGCCTTCCCAGAAGAGAGGAGGTTATTATAACGGGGTGTGTCGTTTTCATGGTCAGATGTCCACATACTTTTGGCTAGGTTAGCACCTGATTTCTGTAGAAAAATTTCCCCCTAATAGAGGACATGATAAATAAAATGCATTGAACTTATTTTTTGACATTACTGAGCTTATTAGTAACACTCCATGATTCAGAATTTTTTTTTCTCAGAAGTACTGAGAAAGCCTGAAAATTATGAATTTACAATTACATTATAAAATCTGGCCCACAGCCGATTCTATATAATTGGAATGAGCCAGGAGTTAACCATTTTAAAATCACATTTTGAGGAAACATGCTGAGCTGAAAATCAGAGTTAGTATTGAACATGATACAAGAAAGGTACTGTTATTGCATCTTATACCACAGCACTGTTGAAGTCACGATTGTGATTGGCCAGAAAGTGTTGATTAATTTTGTTTAACAGCAGCTCTGACAGTAGTTTCAGCAACGAAGCAAATCACCAATTTATATTAATCTACTCCTTCTTATACATTATTGTTTCTATAGTAACAACTTACACAGGGACATGCATGGTGGATCTTCCACATACAGTAAACATATTTTTAAAAACGTGTGTAATCGTTCCGGAAAGACCCAGAAAACATCACAAGACAAGCCTTGCAATGGAACCCGCAAGGCAAGAGGAGGGTTGGAAGACCAAAACAAACCTGGAGAAGATGCACAGAGGGGGAAATGAAGACAGCAGAGTGGACATGGGCTCAGCTGAAGAGAATCGCCCCCAATAGAGTCCGCTGGAGGAGTGTTGCTGAGGCCCTGTGCTCCCATTGAGGAGAAAGAGGATTAAGAAGTGTAATCGTTGATATGGTTATGTTTTGAGACGTTTGTTTGAAAGGAGTCTCCAGTGTTTCAGGGTAAAGTTTACCTTTATGGGAGAGTTTTCAGTATGGAGGACTTTTCAATTCTTTTGTTTCCAGTTTTTGTTAACATGACAAGCTTTATTAATTACAAAAATTAAAAGAGTGAAACACGTGTGTCAATATGCAAATGCAGGTCATTCGGGAACCGCTGACTCGGGGAAACGAGAAGGACGTGTAGTGATGAAGACGTCGCCAAAAATATTCATTCCATTTGGATTTATTAACAACAGTGAAAGTATAGTCACTGTTCTGCCTATCAAGTTTTTTTTTTTTTTTTTGTGGAAAATTAGTATTCAAATATGGTCTTCAAAACAAATGAGTGGTTAGAACAACTGAGAAAAATAATCAATAGGAATGAACCATTACCCCCTTTTTTTTTAAATGCTGGACATGTTTTAGAGATCTTTTGTAAGCAAAATGTTATTGTGTTTATCAGTTTAAACCAGTCAAGTCAACATTCCTTTCAATCAGAAAAAGGATAAAAGATATAACACATGACTATGGGTCATGTACTCGTCCCAAACATGTCCTGTGTGTGAGATCAGACGAAGGTAGCTTTGTGCCTCCTCTCAGATGAGGGTGGAGTGTTGGCCAGTTCAGTGGCTTTAACAGGCAGGGGTTTGTTAGGGAGGTGTCCTGACGTCTGCCGCACTCCTCTTCTGATTCTCACCCTGCGATTCCTCACATCCCCCGTCTGCTTCTGTACACCGGAGTTCATCTCTCCATACCGAGGCCTGGTGTCCTCTACACACACTCCATCCACATCCAGCACCTGTCGACTGGGGAGAGGAGTGCGTTTAGGCCCGTCTCTGACTCGTGGAGGTGGAGGAGGAGGAGCAGGTTTAGGAGCAGGGGGAGGAGCAAGGGGAGGAGCAGAGGGCGTTCTTTTCTGGGACAGTTTAGAAATGCTGCCTTTGTCCTTCTGCCTTCTTCGTTCTCGTCCTGAAGAAAGCAGTCATGAGTAGGCAGAGAATATATACAAGCTGTTAGTGGAGAGGAAATAGTATGTGCTCAGAAAAAAAGGGTACTAAGCTGAACCTTTCCTTGTCACTGGAGTGGGGAAATAAGTATATTCTATGTAATTCTACTCTATGTAATTTAAATCAATTTTAAAGGTATACTATACATATACACATGTCCAGATGAAAGATACACATTAACGGTACAAAAGGTGTAGCCTTAAGCATACCACCCCAGTGACAAGGAAAAGTACAGTTTAGTACCCTTTTTTTGAGAGTGTACTATGTTCAGAGTATATACAATCTAGCACCACATCATTAGGCCTTAATGATCTAATGTTTGATAGCAAAGCAAGCTAGATCCTTCTTATTGCATGCAGGGTCACACTACAGGGCAAACATTTGAAAGCATTGTGAACTTTGTAAAAACTTAATATGAAATTTGTATGAAAATGATCTTTTTCAGGAGGGATGGACCGTAATATGCTCATTAACATAGAGGAAAGAGTTTAAATAACACCACACAACTAAGCTAGAGTACATTTCACTTTTCAGAACTTAATATTAAATACAGACTCTGATACAGATCTCTGATATTTTACAGAATAGTTCATTTAAAATGAATAAAGTCATTTTAAGCAAGTTAATGAAGATTTGGGCAAGTAATTATGGAAAAGATTGTGGATGTTACACGTCCTTTACTTTAAGCTACATTAGACTTATAACTTCAGAGCAAAACTGAAGTAAACATCAGACAGTCAAGGCATGTCTTGGCTAATGGTCTTTGTGGAAAGTTGTGTAAATCTAATTATAGCTGAAATTACTTTGAAACTTGTCCATGTAATAGACATATTTATCTGGCAACACTATTTTGTTTTTTTGTTGCCAGTGTTACAATATTTTTGACATTTTAAAAATCACTACACGCTTCCAAAGGTTTGGTAGACAGTGTGTGTATAGTCACAGTCTCTATGAGAAATAAAAACACACTCACCTCACACAGAAAAGCAGACATGCAGGGATGAACGCATTCACTCAGACAGGAACATAAACCCACTCCTAAATATGATGCACCATAAAAGCTGAATAAAAGCTGAAGGAAACCGGGGAAAGGACAGAAAGAACAGAAATACCTCTGATGCACCAATCCATTTCAGTGAAGATGGACATTTAATTTGAATTTACTGCAGCGTGTCACTAAATGGACTCAGGCACTGATTGATGACTGCGCTGCTTCAATTACAGAACCATCACTCTCCCAGCCATGAGACGAGACATTTTTCATCACAGACTGATGGTAAAGGTAAGACTGATGGTAAACTTCTTTTTTGGGCATGTGATCCATATACTGTGTATACTGTACACATACAATGCAATGAAATATTATACCTGTAGGGCCACTGTGGGATCAGTGTGGAATCGTGTGTTTAGTGTGTAGGTCTGAAGGAAAGGCTGTGTTCATTCAGGAGGGTTCATGTATTACAAAAAAGAAAAGAAAAGAAATCTGAAAGTGAAATGTAATATGATTTAGATTTAGTCACACTGCCCCCTTGTGGCGTGTATCTTTTATACATGACTTACATGACAATTGAGCATAAGAATGGAGTTTGAGAAATCACAAGAAGAAATTTCACTCTTAGTCCTCAGAAAGTAGTGACTGAGTAAATGTGAAGAACACAAGAGGAAACAAATTGCAGAACAGAAAAACAAACAGAAGTCCAAACACGATGCAACTGTGCTAAAGAATGTAACATGGTGCATGGCTTTTAATACAGAAACATTTTACTGACAGCCAGCTGCTGTGAAGCAGTTAATCAGTCCACACTTCCTGCCATGTCCATTAGGTGGAGCCATGTGTCTGCTAAGCGCCTACCTCTCACATGGTGATACTATGAAACGTCTTTTTGGACTGTAGCATGTGTTTGCTGATGCCACATCAGCCTCTGTTTATATGAGAGCCTCTACAAGTGGTGTATGTGGTGGTTTTAAGAATTATATGATTATTTTTCTTGATAAATTCATCAGCTTTAGCAAAGTTAGCAGAAAGAGGCATATGTATTTTTACTCTCATCAAGAAATCCACATCCTTATCTTCATTCAGCACTTTATCCTGGTGAGGGTCATGGTGGATCTGGAGCCTATACTGTGAACTCTGAGAATGAGGTGGGAATATACCTTGAATGAGCACCATGCACACACACATTTACACCTAGGTTCAATTTCGAGTCGCCAATCCAACTACAGACAGTAAATCAAGCTCAGGATTGAACTGGGGATCCTGGAGCTGTGATGCACCAACAAAACCCGCTACACCACCATGCTGCCTCAACAAAATATAAAAATGCAAACTGAAACACCTTCAAGCCTACATACCCAACCCTCTTCCCCTGATAATCATTGTAACATTCGATTTGCCTGCATTTGAAAACCTGATCAGCTCTTATATTTTATAACTTATTAACACATGCCCATCACATTTTTAATCCTAACTTGTTCAAGTTCAAGTTCAAGTTCAGTTTATTTGTATAGCGCTTTTAACAATGGACATTGTCCCAAAGCAGCTTTACAGAAGTATATAAATTCAGGACATAGATTTTAAATTTATGAATTTATCCCCAATGAGCAAGCCAGAGGCAACGGTGGCAAGGAAAAACTCCCTGAGATGATATGAAGAAGAAACCAGAATCAAAAGGGAACCCATCCTCATCTGGATAACACCGGATAGTGCAATTATAAGTAAATAAATCTCTTCTATAAATGTACCAGTACCACACGGTCAAATAGTAGTTGTGAGACCATGAAAAATTCATTACAGTTTTTATATGAAGTCTGAATATCCTAACTCAGGTTTCCAATGAGACTTTCAGCTGCTTTCTATATCTTAAAAGAGTGGTTTGTCATTTTAGAGCCTGTGAGGAGAACTGCGATAAAAATGAAACTAAATGGCCACAGTGACTGAAACTGATGAGGAAGGGAAGAGAAAAAGGAGCAGGGCTGAAAAAGGCTGTTTTAAATCAGGGGCAGAGCTCATTTCTGGTCCAAAAAATTATAAATGTAATTCACAAAACTTTCAAAAAAGTTCAAAAGGTTGAAGTTATTTGATTATTATACAGAATGTCTTGAAACTCTTTTCAAAATTACAAACAGCACCTTGAAACATGCAGCAAAATGACTTCAAAAGGTTTTGACATGTAGGGAGACATAATTACATGTACTTAGTTTACATAGTTATAATTATTGATATAAGATCTTTGATTCACGCATCTGTGATGTTTCTGACAAATAGGCCATCTCTACTATTTAAAATGTCATAAAAGGCACCTAAGCAAATAGAAGCCTTGTGACAGATCTGGCCTAAAAATACACATTGTATGAACAAGAGCAAACATTCAAGATCTTCTCTGGGTATATCACAAGATGTGGCATTAGGGCTCTGTTCAGCTGAGAACGCCAACATGAGTGTTATACGCTAAAAAAAGAGCTCACCTGACATTAACTAATTTTCTGGAAGAAATTTGTATTATTGGTAATACATATGGAGAAGCTAGTAAAAGAGAATTGCCATTTGACAGCGCAGTTAATCCAAATTATGGATTCAATCTGTCTGAATGGCATTGAATAATTAAACAGGAATGACTTAGGCTTTAAAGTTAGCAACTTTATCAGTGGCTGATTATTATTTAATTCACTTTAGACTTGTGTTAGCCCTGACGATTGATCTATGGATCGAAAATGAAATACCAACTGTTTGAACAAAAGCAAAATGTGAAACCAGCTGAAATAGGCAAGGTCATCGAGACAAGCTCAAATTCCTCCCTGAATAGTATCTGTACTTGCACTAGAACCACTTCATTCAAAATTCAGGCTCGGAGTTTGCCTAGCGTTGCTCTCCCTCTTCCATTCAGCACAACAGCTCAGAACAAACAGGCCTTGTTGAGAGTAATGAGAGAGAGAGAGAGAGAGAGAGAGAGAGAGAGAGAGACCGACCACAATTGAAGAGAGGGAGAGCATGAGAAGGCTCCAGCAGTCATGTCATCATCTGGTATATTACAACCGAGCCCAGAGATTTCTGCCTTAGAGGATTCTCTTTTGTACCATGAATAGAGAAAGAAGGAGATACAGTGTGGAGGATGAGAGTGGCAGTGAGGAAGGAAACAGGCCGGTTTTGTTTTAGCCCAATTCCAGCATCCTAATAAAACAAAGCCTGTCTAAGCAGTCATTCACTTCAGCTGGGCCTCCATGCATAGCTAATGCAGCGAGAAAGAGAGAGAGAAAGTGTCAGGAGAGGAGAGAGCGAGAGGGTTTGCAGGAAAGAGAACAAAATGATTGATGGGTATAGAGCGTACTAGAATTTTTACTTTATATAGATGTGCTATGAAGAACAGAAATACATGGGTTATTAGAAGTGAGATTTTATTAAAGCTCTTTCAGTTGGATAGTTGATTTAACCAACAGTGTTAACTGTTCTATGTATATTTTTAGGCTTGTCACAATAATTACGTTATCGACTTATCGTACAATATATGGCCATAGGAAAAATGACGGAAGATATTAACAATGCACTAACAATGTTTTTTGAAGAAGAAAAATCTACAAACAATAGTTCTAGTGCTTGAAATAACCAGTCATAGTCAATAAAGTCGGGGATTGAGCCGTTTAAGCTGTGTGTGCTGAAGCTGAACAGTGAATGAACAGCGGTAAACTGAAGCGATTTACTAGCAGGTTAATTACTTCACCCAAATGCATCCTATACACATATGAGGTTAATCAGCCATACAGTGCCCTCCACTAATACTGGCACCCTTGGTAAATATGAGCAAAGAAGGCTGTGAAAAATTGTCTTTATTGTTTAATCTTTTGATCTTTTGTTAAAAAAATTCACAAAAATACTCTGCTCTCATGGATGTCAAATAATTGCAAACAAAACACAGGTTTATCAAAAAACAAAATCTTTGTTAAATATAGGTGTGCAACAATTATTGGCACCCTTTTAGTCAATACTTTGTGCTGCCTCCCTTTGCCAAGATAACAGCTCTGAGTCTTCTCCTATAATGCCTGATGAGGTTGGAGAATACATGGCAAGGGATCTGAGATCATTGTATGGATTCCTCCATACAGAATCTCTCCAGATCCTTCAAATTTCGAGGTCCACGCTGGTGGACTCTCCTCTTCAGTTCACCCCACAGGTTTTCTATGGGTTTCAAGTCAGGGGACTGGGATGGCCATGGCAGGACCTTGATTTTGTGGTCAGTAAACCATTTTTGTGTTGATTTTGATGTATGTTTTGGATCATTGTCCTGCTGGAAGATCCGACCACGGCCCATTTTAAGCTTTCTGGCAGAGGCAGTCAGGTTTTCATTTAATATCTGTTGATATTTGATAGAGTCCATGATGCCATGTATCCTAACAAAATGGCCAGGTCTTCTGGCAGAAAAACAGACCCAAAACATTAAAGAGCCAGAACCATATTTAACCGTGGGCATGAGGTACTTTTCCATATGGCTACCACCTCTGTGTGCGCCAAAACCACCTCTGGTGTTTATTGCCAAAAAGCTCTATTTTGGTGTCATCTGACCATAGAACCCGATCCCATTTGAAGTTCCAGTAGTGTCTGGCAAACTGAACACACTAAAACATGGACAATGAATAACCAAAGCATAAAGAATTCACAGTATTGTATTACAGTAGTGTACTCATTGTAATGTTATTATTTCAGGAGATCAGGTTTTCACAAGGGCAGTTTTCATGTTTTTATTGATACGTTTAAATTAATATATAAAATGTGTGAATATTTGGTTTAATTTGGAGTAAAATTGACTAAAATTAATAAATGTGACATGATAATTTAAAGGATATTTTCATCAGAAGACAAAAACTATTTTTTTTACATTCCAATTCCAATGCATAAATATTCTTTAGAATTAAAGGTTCATTGCTCTTTGAAAGGGTGTACTTGCATTATTATGCTACTATAATTATCATTATATCTGTGGCATAAAATGGTCTTAAAATGACAACAATATCCATCCATCCATTGTCTGTACTGCTTAGCCTACACAGGGTCTCGGGGAGCCTGGAGTCTATCCCAGGAGATAATTCCCAAATACTTTATAGTTCGTAAGATAGCTATAAAACTACCAAATTACCAAAAATATTCACAATATTTTCATGGACACTTAAAAATGCCACCACATTTTCTTCATTCCATTTGGAAAGTAGGATGACGCAGCCACCAGATAAGAATTCTATGAAAGTTGGACAAACATAGCAGATAGAAACTGTGGAAAATATTCAGAAATTCAAATTAACCTGCAGACTCGTAGCTAACAATTACTTTACCCATTCCATTAATCGGATGTGTTTGTAGTTTGTCAGAAATCCTGTGGTTCAATTTAGATGCTAATGTAACACAACCTGACAGGCATATGAATCTTGATATTAGGCACTTGTTATCTAGCTAGCTTTGTTAGTCAGTTTGCACTTGGCTGTAAGAGATAACACTAACACAAAAAACATAGTTGTGTTTTTATCTGGGCTGAGAAATTAGTTAATGATAGTCAAACCAAATATCACATTCATGGCAAGCTAGAAGTTGTGGTGTGTATGACAACATAGAAGTTTCCTATTCAGTTAAAATGTTTTACACAAGTAGTGTGATATAAATATTTACTCCAGAGCGCTGTTGATTTCTTGTTTCTGACTGGTCATAAGGTGTTGATTAATATTCTACAGTGAGGGGAAAAAAGTATTTGATCCCCTGCTGATTTTGTACATTTGCGCACTGACAAAGAAATGCTCAGTCTATAATTTTAATGGTAGATGTATTTTAACAGTGAGAAACAGAATAACAACAAAAAAATCCAGAAAAATGCATTTCAAAAAAGTTATAAATTGATTTGCATTGTAATGAGTGAAATAAGTATTTGATCCCCTATCAATCAGCAAGATTTCTGGCTCCCAGGTGTCTTTTACACAGGTAATGAGCTGAGATTAGGAGCACTCTCTTAAAGGGAGGGCTCCTAATCTCAGCTTGTTACCTGTATAAAAGACACCTGTTCACAGAAGCAATCAATCAATCAGATTCCAAACTCTCCACCATGGCCAAGACCAAAGAGCTGTCCAAGGATGTCAGGGACAAGACTGTAGACCTACACAAGGCTGGAATGGGCTACACGACCATCGCCAAGCAGCTTAGTGAGAAGGTGACAACAGTTGGTGCGATTATTCGCAAATGGAAGAAACACAAAATAACTGTCAGTCTCCCTCGGTCTGGGGCTCCATGCAAGATCTCACCTCGTGGAGTTTCAGTGATCATGAGAACAGTGAGGAATCAGCCCAGAATTACACGGGAGGATCTTGTTAATGATCTCAAGGCAGCTGGGACCATAGTCACCAAGAAAACAATTGGTAACACACTACGCCGTGAAGGACTGAAATCCTGCAGGGCCCGCAAGGTCCCCCTGCTCAAGAAAGCACATGTACAGGCCCATCTGAAGTTTGCCTGAATGAGTCATAGGAGAACAGGGTGAAAGTGTTGTGGTCAGATGAGACCAAAATCAAGCTCTTTGGCATCAACTCAACTCGCCGTGTTTGGAGGAGGAGGAATGCTGCCTATGACCCCAAGAACACCATCCCCACCGTCAAACATGGAGGTGGGAACATTATGCTTTGGGGTGTTTTTCTGCTAAGGGGACAGGACAACTGCACCGAATCAAAGGGACGATGGACGGGGCCATGTCCTTCCCTCAGCCAGGGCATTGAAAATGGGTCGTGGATGGGTATTCCAGCATGACAATGACCCAAAACACACAGCCAAGGCAACAAAGGAGTGGCTCAAGAAGAAGCACATTAAGATCCTGGAGTGGCCTAGCCAGTCTATAGACCTTAATCCCATAGAAAATCTGTGGAGGGAGCTGAAGGTTCGAGTTGCCAAACGTCAGCCTCGGGACCTTAATGACTTGGAGAGGATCTGCAAAGAGGAGTGGGACAAAATCCCTCCTGAGATGTGTACAAACCTGGTGGCCAACTACAAGAAACGTCTGACCTCTGTGATTGCCAACAAGGGTTTTGCCACCAAGTACTAAGTCGAAGGGGTCAAATACTTATTTCACTCATTAAAATGCAAATCAATTTTTAACTTTTTTGAAATGCGTTTTTCTGGATTTTTTTGTTGTTATTCTGTCTCTCACTGTTAAAATACACCTACCATTAAAATTATAGACTGATAATTTCTTTGTCAGTGGGCAAATGTACAAAATCAGCAGGGGATCAAATACTTTTTTCCCCCACTGTATAACAGCAGCTCTCACAGTAGTTCTGGCTGCAAGACAAATCACAGGTGTATATTAAATGTTCTGTCTAATATGTTATTGTTTTTATTAGTAACAACTAATTTACAGGGACTTGTCTGATGGATGCTCCATGCAAAGAGAACATAGTTGTTGTTTTTTAAATAATAGTTTATATGATACAGTTTTCTATGAGATGTTTATGGAACATTTATGGAAGGAGTCTCCAGTGTCAGCCTTTGTAACAGAGTTATTTCTTTAAGTTTTACAACATGGGTCTTCAGGACGAAGGGCTTTGCTGTGTCTTGGTATCAGGCTACATGTTTTGACTTATTAACTTCATGAAAGAGGAAAAACCACTTCGGGACATGCTGTCATTGGAAAATAATCTTCTGGGTGGTAACAGTAACTCCAGTTTGTGTTGAGCCATAGCACACCACCTTGGCATTTATTATTTTCCTATAACAGTAAACCATGTCATGTTTTATTCCTTTCTTAATATTAGCACCTATTTACTGCCTATACTGTGTGTGAACAATGTGTCCATAAGAAACTGTAAAAAGAAAAAAAAACATACATAGAAAGAAGACACAGAAAAAAGAAAAAAAGGCACATGGTAAATTAGAGCAAAAGATGTCCGCTCTAACATTTATTTAACTGTATAAACAGAAATGCAGAGATATGGCACAGACCGGAGTGGATCTTCATCTCAACAAAACTGCTACAGGAAACATGATTGAATCTCATCTACAGCAAAATAGCAGGCAATTCAACAACGCTGGTATCTCGGATACAAGCAAAACCTGTACAGTTAGTTGTTGTTTTTTTTTGTCATTTAGTAAAACATACTTAGCACACAAATTGGATAAATTAAGGTTGTCAGGATTATATTACATAATACCATATGCAAGATGAGAGAGTGGACGTTAACTGCGTAAACATTGTTGAATTGCTTGTTGAAAGAAACAGACTGAAGATTTCTGGTTGAGTGTAAAGGATGGCACAATGTGGGAATCTGAGATCCTGTAGGCATTCAGAACTGAATTCATGGAACTATTCACCACAGAGAGGTAAAATCTGGCCTGTGTGTGTGTGTGTGTGTGTGTGTGTGTGTGTGTGTGTGTGTGTGTGTGTGTGTGTTTGTGTGTGTGTGTGTGTGTGTATGGGTGTTTATGATGAATATCTTCAGATAAAATATGGGAAATGCATTTGGTCACATCTCACCTCTTAAAGGTGCAACAAACATGATTTTTCACATGAAATTAATGTTTCCTAATGATAGAAGAGATTGGGAATGTTTTACAGTGGGCTGAAAGCTAATGGCAGTCTGCAGGCTGAGTGATGGTAACAAGTTTCTTCTTGTTCTGACATTGCAATCAGCCATGTGATCATCGGTGAAGCAAAGTGGAGAAAAAAGCCACTAAATTGTACCTTGATGCTCATATTTAATGTTCAGGTAATGCTTTTGTGATGCTCGTTCAATCATTTAATAACTGGAGGCTGCAATGCTTTTGGGAACCTCAGCCCTTATCTATTTTAGTATCTTTCTAAATTTCCCCCTAATGCATTGTAACATCACTGGGAAAAGATGTAAATACAGCATCTGTTGCCTGAAATGTGGCTAGTAATACTAGACTTCATTTAGAAAAGTAAAGAATAACCAAGCATTAAACTCTAAAACAGTCCTGTCCTCTGTTATGGTGAAACAATAAAATTCAGCAAGTCAGAAATTTGGCGACTTTACTGAGGCTTCCTCTTGTTATTATAACTCTAAAACTTTAAGAGTTATAATAACTCTTAAGTCAGGAATTTACAATTGCAATAACTCATGAAGACAGCCTTTGTCACTGGTCTGGTTCTGCACCTGTTAAGGCCTGTCATGGGATTAGGCAGGACGGCAGCATGGTATCATAGGTGTCAATTCATATGAATTTTCCAGTCCAGCTTATGTATAATGTTCCCAAATAATTAACCCTTTACACTCCCAAGATTCGTTCTTGGGTCCAATCTTACATTCCTTGATCTCATAACTACATACATATCCTATTAGTTTCAGTGTAGTTACTGAAGAATATGTTTTAAGATATTAAGAACTAAATAATAAGCTGAGATTTTGAGGGGTTAATGTTAGGGTCAGAGCCAGGGCTCTTATATGGTCTTAGGTCTCATGACTGTAAACTCATAATGGTTAATGCCAGGAGGTGGTGCAATGTTTGTTGCTTTTCTCACCACTTCATATTTATGAATTTATGCTCATTATAATTCCTGTGGTTTTGAGAGGGTGTGTGCACTCCCAGAGAGAGCATGATGGTTGTAGTTAATCACTCTCTGACAATCACACTGTCTACAATCCGCTCTACTGAGCTTCCTATAATAGTGAAGCTTGACAACAAACAACTGTCATGTTTGCGTGTCATGAAATGTGACTGGACATACAAAACCTTTCTAACAAAGGCAATAAAAGCTTGTTAGTTAGCATTTGTATATACCTCTATGTCTCTATTCCAATAGTTCAGTAAAGTGCTCTTAGAGGGTGACGTATGTACAAGGGAGAGTCGCGGCTTTGATGAGGTTTGGCAAAGAGAAGAACAACAGTAAGTCCACAGCACTCGATAAAACACACACGCAGATCTTCAGGAAGAACATGAGAGGAGTGAGCGAAAGGGAAAGCACAGGTCACACAGGAGAGGTACCTGGCTGGGCCCAGCTGTCCTGGTAAGCGTCCTCTCTGAGGAGGCGGGGCCGATCTGGGGAGCGAGGGAGGGGCAAAGGGGATGGAGGGAGGAGCAGACTGTTAGGGATGGCGATATCGCCTTCACCCACGAGCGTCAGGTCCGTACCATGCTCCTCCTCCTCCAGTGCCTGGGCCCCGCTCGCTCGCTTCCACTCGCCATGACTGTGTGAGATAGGTGAGAGGGTAGGGCCAAACGTTGCCTGCTTACGGGGAGCGGGGTTCCTATGGAGCGGCATGAAGGCTCTCCTGCCACCTGGTCCTTCCACCCCCGAATCCAAGCTCTGTGTCTGGTGGCTGGCGCTGAGGGCAGAGCCGTTCTCTTTAGAGCGTGGACGGGGCTTGCGGGGATCAGGCGTGGAGCTGATGGGGATGTCTCCGGGACTCGTGTCAGGGTCAAGGCGCAGGAAGTCAGGCAAGACGAGGTCAGATTTGTTCAGCAGACCCCGCTGGTCGTCAGCTCGGTTGCTCTGTGCTTTGGATATGAGCTCGAAGAATTCTGGTTAGAAACACACAACAATTCAAACCACCATCCAGAAAACAAATGACACCAAAACATGTTTGAGAAAAGCAGTGCTCAAGAGGAAGAGAGAGAAAGAGAGAGAGCATTCTTCTGTGAAAGAACATTAGTATTAGGTTTTTTGTGGTGTGCTAGTATTAGCTGGATCAGCCAACTCAGACTGGTTAAGCAAGAGATGTAGCCAAGCAACTTAAAGTTAATTTAAACAACAATTTGGTATAAAGAGAAGGAAAAAGGTTAGACAGAGGGCAAGATTCTTTACCTTCAGCTTCATCTATATTAAGCTTTTTCTGTTTTCGCTTTTCCACCTGGGCCCTGGTTTTGACAGTCGTAGCCTTTCCTGATGATCTGTCCTCCGCCTGGGTGGTCACAACGAGAACGGGGCACGTTAGGGATGGGTGCATGAGGGCTGAAGTTGCTTAGGGACTTTTTCCACTGCACAAAGTACGATAATTTTTGGCACCAGAAAAATGGAACTGTGCCATTTTCTTTGTTCATTCACCCCTGATTTAGCCCCCAAGTTGCATGGTTTTGGATACCTGGTCAAATTGGCACCAACGGGATCTAATGTTAGCTGGGGTGGGGCCACCAGAACTGTCTGTTGCCCAGACAAACTCTAGTCTGGTTTTCTTCATGCTATATATAACAAGGTGCTGTTTTAATTTGTAAGCTGCCCGAATTTTCCCAAAACACTGTCTAAGAATGTGGCACAAATACAGCCTGAGCAACCTGTAATTCTTTGTCAGTGAGACTTTGTCAGTAATTTTGTTGCAGCCAATGTAAGCTGGTTGACCAAACAAATGTCAACTGTTAACTTCTTCCTTGTTGAACTTATCAATGGCATCATCGCACGCTGTAATAATGAAGCAGCCACTTTCAGTGTTATCACTGGGATCATTAAGTCATCTCTCTAGTGGGTAGAAAATGAACTAGAACCTCCACTATAAGTCCCACTGGTTTTTGTTTGGGACAGTACTTGTTTTTGAGTGAGCAGTGGAAAAATGCCCTGTGGGGATTCTTCTTTGAGAACGGGGGAGATCTAATTCATAAGGGGGCAGTGGACTATTTCCTGAGCTTGCGTCCACATACACACAGCAACACTACTGCGCTACAGTCGCTATATATATTCAGCTCTACTCCACCAAAACACAGCACAGTAGCCAACACCACCACCAGTGTAACAAACAACCAAATCCAGAGATAGACGCTCTGCTCTAGTTTCCCCCAAATTCCCATCACATCGCAATCCCCAACTAGAGCCTGGAAATTAGCCTTAAATTAGACTTGTTCACTCAAGTGTGGGTAGAGAGCAGGAATGAGCTGTAGGACTGCTGGAGGAAGAGTGTGGTTAGATCATCCACAGATCCAGGAGGGCCTTGAGAAGCACACAGCCTCACAAAGACAGAAAAGAGGTGGAGGGGCTGGCCATGCACAGATTCCTCCACCACACAGGCCAAAGAGACAGACAAGTAGACAGAGCGGCAGAAAAGTGTGTTTTATACACAGTCAATTTAGAGACGTTTAACATGTGCTTACTGTAGCAGACTGGCTTCGTGTGGACAGTGGTGGGCCGTGGCTTTTTGTCAAGGTCAGTTTCTGTTTGTCTGTAGGGGAGGAGCAGAACAAGGAAGAATGAGATCAGATACTGTGCTCAGTGTTTACAAAGCTAAAATAGATAAGCCACCGAATTTAGAAAGGAATCAAACATGATAAACTGTCTAAATTCTGAGCCCTTCCTGACTAAACAAATGATTTACAAAGAATCCTGTACCCCAGGCCTAGACATTATAAAAGCATTCCATAGAAAAAAAAATTACGTTTTCATTTCCTGTTCACTAATTAGCAATGACACATCTCATAATTTTTGTAAACAAATCAAATATGAGTTATATTTTAAAATACCCCAATATATTTCCTTATTCTCATAAAGGCTGGTGGGGGTGTTAATGAGAAATGAATACACTGATACAGGGAACAAAAATAATAATAATAATAGTAATAATATAAGTAATATATATAAATAGTAATAGTAATAATATATAAATAATAATAGTAATAATATAAGTAATATATATAAAATAAGTAATATATATATATATATATATATATATATATATATATATATATATATATATATATATATATATATAGAGAGAGAGAGAGAGAGAGAGAGAGAGAGAGAGAGAGAGAGAGAGTTTTAGGCACATGCAAAGATATACTGTAGAGCAAAGATGCCTTCAAAATATCTGATTATCTGATATATTGATTATATACATACTGCATTTTTTTCATATTGAAAATTATCGTTATTGTTCCATGTTTAGTGAAATTTAGAATGAGTCACAGAAGTGCTAAAGTTTCCTTGGTTGATGTGTCTTGCCTTTTGCAGCGCCACCATGTTCAGCCACTTCCAGCACCACTCTGAGCCCGTCCAGGTTGGAAATGGGCAAGCCCAGATCCAACGGTTCCTTCTCCCCACTCTGTACACACACACACACACACACACACACACACACACACAAAGCTTACTAACTAGTATCACACTGACTCAACACAATAATGCCAGGACATTGTGTTTTCACCGAAGAATGTCATTCAAACTTTGAAATGTTCCCTGGCAGAATGTTCACCTCCTGTCTGGATTAATCATCACATGGTAACATTCAACAACACATCTGAGAAAAGTGATGACGTTGGAAGCAGGTACAATCAGTTTGTAATATGTCAATGGACAAAGTGACACTTCTGAACAGAAGCTTGACTCACCACAGTGTTAACTGGATAGACTTTTATGCTTTTAAAATTGCCCAGTTTAATATGGGACATTGTGTTTCACATCTTAACCTGTAGGTCTGCATCCAAATTTAAACTCTTAAAAGTCCAGTAAATGCTACCGTTATGTGAACATTCTGGAAGGCACCAGCAATCAGGGGAAACTTCCACACACTCTCTTTACTTCATCATTTATTGATTTCATTGAATCTGTTTCCATCACACTTCATTACATCTCTTTATCAATGTGGCATCTCTGCCATCTGAGCTGAGTGTGAAAAAAACACTTGCAACATTTACTCATTTTTTTTCAAATTCATAAAATTAATGTTAAACAAGTGCATGCAAACCCCAATAAAGATATTGGAGTGGTTGAGCCTATATGAGGTGTTTTCGCTACCTAGCTCTGCTACTGCATTATTTTGACAGATCCCTTCTCCTGCAAAAAATGATATCTTAGCAAGTGAAGATATCTTTAATATGGACAAATTTATCTAACATTTCTTATTATGGGTTTATGATAAATCTAATATAAGATTATTCAGCATGTTTTTGGATGTTGTTACTCATTTCAAGTTTTAAAATTTCTTTAAAATTCCTTCTAGAAATAAATGTTTAAAGTTAGATAAATGATCTGCCAAAAGCTAGTTCAAGCTTACATTAGTAAAAAAAAAATGTCTAGAAAAAGGTAATAATCATATATCTAATACTAGATGAATTTGACTATATTCAAGATATTTTCACTCGTTTTTCTGGAGTGCATTTTCTCTCTTGCACTAATTTTGGCATGTAGATCTTACTCAATAGCGGTCCAATGACTGGACAGCTGAAAAACCAGATTGTGAAAAATGGAGATGGTTATCTAGCTACAAAAAGAAAACAAAACAGAATCCCCCAGGGCTCCTGGCCATGGATGGGATTGAAACTCTTGATCGTCCAATGATAGGCTGAGCTTGTTTCTGTTGCGCTAAACAGATTTGCCAGAATATGGATTATGAGTAAGGAGGAAATTAATGCATCTCTGATGTTTCTCAGGTTTTACTGGTTTGCTACAGTGATGCAAACAGGTTCTTAAATGTCCAATTAGAGGAGTGTGGTCTGAATAAACTAGACTTTGTTATAATAATTTTGTCATACACACTAAAGAAACTCACCAGCCACTGAAATGACTAAGTTATTCATGTGTCATGATTATATTAAACAAGTAAGACTAAACATGCCGAATAACCCAAGGGGAGATGTTTAACTGTGCTCAGAGCCGATCAGTGAATGTGATACTCACAATCCTGGCTACCAGGTCTCCTAAGTGCAGGCCGTATTTAGCCACGACTGGCCTCAGCACCTCAGTTACAGGCTTGGTGGGTTTAGCTTTCAGCCCTACAGAGCGGTTTATGGGCACCAGATCCAGCCTGAGAGAGCAGGGAAATACCCTGATTATTAACTATGCATGATTAACCAGACAAATATGCCACAGACCAAACTTCACAACTTTGTTACATTGCAAAACTAATAACGTAGTTAATAAGAAAGCTAATAACATAAATAAATAGCTGAATGCATAGATAAATGGTTCAGTAGATTGAAGCAGGTGCGCTGTTTGTACCTGAATAATGTACGTTTTTCTAGTCGCAGGTCTCGGGAACACAGCGTCATGCAGTCCTGGTCTAATACTAAAGGCTTTACACACAGACAATACACACTATTATTATACAACACAACAGCAGAGGATTGGATATCACGCAGAATCACGCAAACACATCTACACACTCACAGCATCTACACACACACGAGAGGTGAAACACTACAGTTTAGTACAAAATAAATATGAATTTGCAGAAGTAAATATGTTCATCTTTTTAAAAGCTTACAACATTCTCTCTGTTAATTAGACAAATTTTTAGCTGTCTGTCTGCCAGCAGTGCAGTGAGCAATAAACATTTTAACGCTTTAGTGTGCATTACTATCCAACATACAAAAACAACAATGAATAGAAAAGCCTGTATTCAGGTGTCACCTTCTCTCCTCCCACCAGGAAAAGGTCTACAGCTGCTAGGTTGATGCAGAGTTTCTCACACAGGCCCAGCAGAACCTCACGGATGGACACGCCGGGCCTTATGGGTACTGAGCAACACGACCCGTCCGGCAGGTTAATGTTACAGTAACGCACAGCACGCTCCGATAACGACATGGAGTTACGCGACACCTCTCCCTAGAAGACAGAGAGAGGCAGACAGTAAGGAGACAGAAATACAGAGGATCAATAGAGGTTTACAAATGTTAGAAAAATCTTTATGCTTTCAGTGGATTTCTAAATACTACAATAGCGGCCTGCCTCAAAGGACATACAGACGAGTGACAAATTAAAGGGAAAAAAATGATAGCTCTGTTTGGGGGCGTTTATTTATTTTGCTCACATAGTTTGAGTCCCCTTACAGAGACGAGTCACTGCAAATCAATACAAACTTCTTCTGACTGATCACTTTTATTTTATGATGAAACATTTCTATCCTGATGGGTGTGGTCTCTTCCAGGATGACTCCACCCCCATCCACAGGGCAAAAGCTTTCACTGAATGTTCTGATGAGGATGAAAATGTTGCAAATCATGTACTATGACCTTTACAGTCATAAGATGTCATCCCAGTTGTACATCTATGGGAGATTTTGGCGTGACGTGATATTCTCCATCATCATCATCAAAACACCAGCTAAGGAAATATTATATGGAAGAATGGTGATCATCCCTCCAGTACACTTCCAGAGAGTTGTAGAATCGATGCCAAGGTGCACTGAAGCTGTTCTGGCAGCTCAGGGTGGCCCAACACCTTACTATAGCATTGTATTTTGTTTTTTCCTTTAATTTGTCACCATCTGTATTCGAGCATATCTATATGCAAGAATGGGAGATAATCATATTAGCTTCAGTACAAAAGCATAATAAACTTGGGTGATATTTAGAATTTGTATGAATTTCTTGATATTCCATATTGTTGATCGTTTCCTTGCATGCGTACGTCTCTTAAGCGCAAATATAGCTTCTGATTATATATTTTTTCTGGCTACCAGCAGCCTGTCAGAAAAAGTCTGGAGGTAAAAAAAAAAAATTACAGCATGGCAACAAATTAAACTAAAAAGAGTTCAGAAATAAAAATCCAATAAAAATAGCCAAAAATATTTTTGTACACATTTTAATAATGCACCAAAATTTTAATATATTGTAAACAAATCTGCACTGAGTAGGTCAGTGAAGTTCATTTACAGTTAAAGGAGTTTGTAACTTTAAAGCATACAATAAAAAAGGGTAATTAGGTTTATTTGCCAGAAGATACATGGTGTGTGTGGTCAGAATTTCAGCGAATGGCTCCTCACCTCATTCTTGCCTGAAGCTGAATTGCCGAGCTCCAGACTCGCACCAGAAGATAAAGAACCCTGTGACTCTCTGCGCCCGTCATTCCCTGAAAAGCCTAAAGCAACAGCAAACACACAGTAATCACACACACACTCATTCATATCCACTTCTACTAACTCTTATAGAGTCCGTCAACATTCTATAGAAAATCATGCTCACAGGCATAACATGAACAAAACACAATAAATCAAATTCTATAAAGAATACAATGTAAACACAATGTCCATCAGTTTAAACTCACTGTACTCTCCGAGGTCTTTCTTTTTGTGTCCTTTCCCAAAGCTTCGGTTCCTGGGCCAAGGAAATAAACTTCCTTTCTTTTTATCACTGTGTTCATCTTTACACTCCTCATTGAGTGCCTTCACTGATTTGCTCTTCTTCTCCTCCTGCAAACACCGTTCATCATTTGGTTTTTTTTTTTTTTTTTTTTTAAATCACCTTCACAAAACAGCATGTGATAACTGGGTGAGATTCATTTCCCAGACACTGAGAAGCTTTTCTCTAAACACACTGTCAGCTCTGAAATGATGAGATGTAAGGCAGAGATGGAGAAAGTCTTCTCAGGCCAACATTCTACACCAGTTCCAGATTTGCTCAAACTGATAACAGAGGCTCTCAATCCCATGAACTTAGTTATGCTCTCAATGCGCCCGATTCAACTCATCAGGACAAAACGAATGTGAAGTACATGAAATATGGCACTGGAAAAGAAGACCTCTGTATTAAACAGCGCCTTTTCTATGTAAAAGATTTGCATTTTTGCATTCTGTGGTTAGTTAGATGTTTCATTTGTGGTTTTATTGTTCTGATTTGCAAAACAGATTTGCAAAACAGTGCGAAATCTGACTGAAAGGATAAAAATAACAGTTAATTTTCAATAATTCTACAATTATTTACTTGTTAAACAACATATCCGTTGTCATTTATATGTTCATGGTTACATTTAATGCAATTGTGGAACATCTGTAAAACAGTTTATCATTCATTTTATAACAGCAATAAAATTTCAGTCGCTCCCTTTCTCATGAAGTTGATAAGACAGAAAAACTGCACCCTGTTACTGAGAAACCGAAAAAAGCCTTCCATCCTAAATACTTTCCCGTGGCAGAAAAATAAAATAAATAAAAACACCTTTACCTCTGACCGTTACAAAGTAGTGAAACCCGAGACTCATTTTTATAAATGTTAAATAAACATCTCTAACGAAAAGCTTCAGCGTGACAATGATTATACCCTTTCCTTAGTTAAATGAGATTGTCCATAGTTGTTACTATGGAAACGCCTAGGTATTGGAGCGAGCACATTAATACAAACCAGTGATTTGCCTTGCATCTGGCACTACTGTAAGAACGGCTGATATGGAAAATCAATCAACACTTTCTGACCAATCAAATTCGAGAATTTAAATGCTGCGGCATAAATTATTATACATGTGCAAACAAGCTAAAAGCTAGCAAAAACTAGTCTGATTCATCATATCATTACACTAAGATAACCTCACCATGTCTATTGCAGGGAGGAAAAAGTTTAAACTCTGTTTAACTGAGCTATAGCACGTGTATTGGAGTGTTTCTTCCTTGTGGTGTGGTTCATTTGAGCAGATATGAACACATTGGAGAGATGGTCTTGTTCTGCTAAGTGAACTCTAGTGTTGTTTTATTGCCTTGAAAACACAAATAAGCAATACACAGGGTTTGGACTGGACTGCAGGAATACAAACATACTTAAAGTTGTGCAGTATGAAACAGCAATAAAAGCCAAAAAAAAGCAAACCAAAACATACCTATTTCAGTTTGATTCAAATCAAGCTACCAAACAGGTGTGAAAGTGCCTTAGATGTGGATCCTGATTAAAACCCTGGCAGGGGTATGAAAATATCTTGGCAGGGTCCCCACAAAGATCGAAAAGTCTGACACTTTTAACAAAGTTTTTAATCTTGTAAAGACATTTGGCTGGTCCCCATGAGGAAAAACATTTTACAAAACTGCAGCTTTTATTAAAAAAAAAAAAAAAAAAAAAAAAAAAAAGAACAACAACAATCTAAAAAGCCTAAATGTTTCTTTTCGGCTACTAATGGTACAGTTAGGGTTAGGTATAGCTAATTAGCTGCATTAGTAATCAGTCCCTCCAGGATTTTGCGATTTTTGTGTTTACAGAAATTAACACAAAATCAAGCAAACTCTGCAATACTCATAGGAGCTTGCAATTTTTCAAAATCACCACAGATTTTCTGCAGATTTGGGCCAAGACGTGTCATGTGAAGTTATCACAACGCACATTCAGCCAAAACCCTCTACGATTCACGTGCGTCGAACGAGTACAGCTAAAAGTTCTCATCTGCCAACGAACCTCACCGTGAAAGAGCGTGCAAAACTATTTCGTGCAATTACGATTTTGCCAATTCAAGTAGTTTTCTGCAAAAAAAAAAAAGCACAATAAACTTCACAAGTTGCATCGCAAATTTTGAAAAAAGCCACAGCACAATCAAGCAATTTTGGCCGCAACAATCGCAAAAAGAATAGGGTGTGTGTGTGTGTGTGTGTGTGTGTGTGTGTGTGTGTGTGTGTGTGTGTGTGTGTGTGTGTGTGTGTGTGTGTGTGTGTGTGTGTGTGTGTGTGTGTGTGTGTGTGTGTGTGTGTGTACCTTCTTGGGTGTGGAGAGGTTGGATCGTTCTGAGCTGGTGCTATGTTTGGACGTGGGACTGCTGGGGACGTGGTGTGGGTCTGGTAGAGGACGGCCCTCCACCTCAGCCAACATACACTCCTGATACAGGAAGGACTTCAGGAAGCGTGTGTAACTGTCAAACTTCATCAGGTTAAAGATCTGCAGACAGGAAAACAGAAATATAGAAACATCCAGAATGGAGACAAGAAATGTACTTAAGACAATAAAACTGTAACAACTTAACTTGCTGGTTTATTGAACTATTTTAGTCTTTTCCTAATCACTAAAACTGCGTTCTGATCAGTATATGAACCTTCAGCACAGAGATGGTGACGGCCGACACCCCGTCTCTGAATGCGCTATTATTCTGCACGGTGATGAGAGGCTCCTTTTGGGACAGAACAGATCTTACATTCAGAGCGAAAGCTCAGTGAAGCGATGACAGCAGTGAATCGTGGTTAAGTTTGCAGCGCCGCATGCCGGGGTCTCGCCCCTGGGCTTCCAGAAGCCTTTCGCTGTTCCATCATGTGCTCGGTGTGTGTAGGCTACAGGGCTCTGGCACATGGGAGGCTATTTACACAACCTCGTGATAGCAGGGTCAGAGGGAAACGTCTTCCACTAACCACAAGAAGAAAAATAGCAGTCTGCATCTCCATATGTGGCTTTCTTAATGCTAACACTCTTCTTTTACACAAGTGCGCTGTCAGCAACACCACTGCTCCCTTTAATCACTTACACAGTATGTCCCCTTATTTATTTTAACATTTAATCATTATTCAGCAACTACAGTGAAACTAACAGGCAAGTTATGGAGTTCTAAGAGGACTGCGTAGTTATGTCTGAACCCACTACCCCACTAAGAGGTTAACAGTTGTGCTGAAACCACAATCAGGGATTTCACACCAGTGCAGGGGCAGCCCCAGCTAAAACTCTAAACACCTGCTAAAACCCTACAAATAAGCACGTGTGCATTATATTCATACTTATAGCTTAGACATGGCTGTTGAATTCAAAAATTTTCAAATATTCTCAAAAAAATCCTCGTTTTAATATGCTATCATTTCCATAGTAACCACTCACACTGGAACTTGTATGGCAGACGCTCTACATAGACACCTAAAAATAAATAAATAACATGCAATTGTTGATATTGTTGATGTAAGGGGCTGGTTATTTGGCATTTTTGAAGGAGTCAGACTTTTAAACTGTTAAAGGTTTCCACCACAGGACTGAGAGCTTTGCAGTTTCTCTGTAACATGATAAGCTGCACTTTTTGTGTGATCAAAAGAGAAATGAAAAAAAAAAAAAAAAAGTGAGGGAATGACACTACACTGTTTACAGCTGTTAGTGATAACAGGGACTTATTTGTTTTTCCAACGTTCTACAACATCCATCCATATTCCATACCGCTTATCCTACACAGTGTTGCAGGGGGCCTGGAGTCTATCCCAGGGAACTCGGGACACAAGGTGGGGGACACCCTGGGCACAATCACACACACATTCACATACTAGGGACAATTTAGAGATGCCAATCAGCCTACAACGCGTGTCTTTGGACTGGGGGAGGAAACCGGGGTACCCGGAGAACACCCCCAAAAGCACAGGGAGAACATGCACACAGGGCGGAGGTGGAAATCGAACCCCAACCCTCGAGGTGCGAGGCGAAATGTGCTAACCGCTCAGCCACCGTAAAATTGCTGTGGTGTAATAGGAATAAAACACATAGAAATGTGCTGTTACAGGAAAATATAATCAACTCCCAGGCTGTAACAGCTCCAATTATCATCAGGTTGCATCACAGCACCCTGCTGCTGATTATTTTCCTTTAAGAGCACACCCCAGTCATGTTTTATTCCTTACAAAATCCTTGCACTATAATAACTATAATATAATATAATAAACAATACAGAAAGGAGCATTTATAACAGCTTTATGAGAACATTAACATAAGCTTTATATGGATTTGGAACAAGCGCATTAATACAAACTGTTGATTTGATTTGACACTCAACACCTTCTGACCAATCAGATTTGAGAATTCAGCAGTGCTGTGGTAATTTATAGCATTAACCAAAATGCATTCACAAAATCTTGTTGTGGTAATTCTTGGACTAAAGCTGACACAATTGCAGTCTAAATCAAGATTTAATGAGCTCTAATTACGTCTCATTTATACTAAGAGCTCACTGTTCTGCCTCACTCCCTGCTCCAGGTATTTATTCAGCTTAAATAGTCCACTATGTGTGGACTCTTACGTACTTGTAGCTGCTGCTCCTTGAACATGTCGGGCCGCGGAGCGTTGAGGATGTCGTCGGCCAGCTGTGCCTGACTGTCTATATTGACTGGCGTGGTGGCCTTACTGGACAGGAAGCTGTTGTAGATCTCTCTCGCTTTCTGGGATAACTAAAGTGCAAAGGTCATGATGTGATCAAAAGCTGATGAGAATTTGCAGAGAGGATTTATCTAGCTTTAACAACACTAAGAGAATAAAAGCAACATTACAGTACATGAATGGAGCAGGAGCTTGTTATCTCCAGAATGTTCTGTACATGAATACCGGGCTCAGTTGAGTGCTTTGTGAGAGTTTTTACAGCAGAGGAATGAAGGGCAGCAGTGTTTAGCTTTGCTTCAGGTGAAGGGAAACTGGAAAGCTGCGTACCTGCTTCTTGTCCGTTTCTGGAACATGGCTGAAAAATTCACATGCTTGCCAGAACAGGATATTCTCCTCACTGAACTCCTTCTTCAGAAACTCCTGCGGAGTCAGAAAAACAACACTCCCTTTAATCATGCAACCAGCAGAGAGACATTAGGCCAGCTGCGTTCTTCTTTAGGCAAGCACTAATGGCATGTTTAGAGCAGGGGAAGTTATATTTAAACAAAAATTCCCCAATAATCTGGCATGACTTTTGACTCTCAGAGCTGCATTCTCAATACTGGAATCTCTTTTGAAGCTACTTGAATTGCAATTTTTTTTTGTTTTGTTATTTTACTCCCTATAAATAGAACATGATTGCATTTTAAATTAGAAACCCGGAATCCGCTCACTGATGTTGAAGAATCTTCAAGACTGTAATTTCAGCTTGAAGGGGATTTGAAGGATAAAAGACGTGTTTGATTTTTGTTTAAACTGTGACGTACTGAGAAGTAGCGGATGCCGACGGGGTCCTGCAGCAGACGCTCGAAGCAGACGGCCCATGCTGCGACACGCCGCTCCGGGTGCCGTCTGTGGCACTGCACGCTGGGTAGACTGGCATTGCTGTTCAGGCTGTTGTCACTGCCGCAGCCCTTCAGATCTGCACTGTTCAGCTCTGCACAAGCGCACACACACACACACACACACACACACACACACGTACACACACAGTTACTATCACTGCTGCACATCAACAACAATTACAACAACAACAGCTGAATCTTAAGCATTCACTTCTGAAAAAATGCTTACGTTTAGTAGGTCTCAGAAAGCTATAAATGGAAACAGATGCTTCCAAGAACCGGTGAAGTCAAAGTAGCAATGAACTTTGTAAATGTTTTTTTCTGATTAAATACTTTGTTCGTTACTTTGAGTGAGCTGAGGGATCAAAGTTCAAAGAGCAGTGCTGTGCAGCCAAGTATTGTTATGTCACAAAAAATAAGAGCCAATCATGTCCCAGTATGCAAATTACAGGAGAATATAAGAAGCTTGTTTTGACATCAGTTTACCAGAGGCAGGTAGAAGGTAATTTGTATATACTGTACATACATAAAATCTGGATTTCAGGATGAGGATTGCCTCGTGCCATTTGTCTAAGGACATTTTTCTGTAAGACCCATGTTAAATGAACGATCCTAACACACCCAAGAAAACCTTCTCTTGACACATTATAATTCATTATATACCTAATAATGTACATCTTTTAATCCTCTTATGTACATCGTCAGTCACAGAGAGCCTCAAAATCAGTAATATTCAGTCCAATATTGCTATTGTTATTATAATTATAATTACTGGGAGTATACACAGTAATACTTGTCTAGATTGATTCTATCCAAATTTACCGTTATGAATAGAGAGTCTCAGTCGAGATGTTGATATGTCTATATTATTATGGCAGTATTTGCCAATCCTCCTCCTGCAGTCCCTCTGAACAGCATAATATAGGGTTTCCCAGCTCTATCACACTTAACACATTTAACAGCACATTAGCAAGCCTTCCATTTTGGTTCAGTGGGTGTTACAGCAGGTGTGTAACCAGTGACGGCTGACGAAATGCCAAAATCTATCAAAAACTCAACTTGGATTGGATTAGATTATCAGCGGAACGGCTGTAATAATTTCGTCTACACACTGATAAAACTCTCGAGTGTCTAGTGGGTTGTATTCTCTACGAACCCATATGATCATGCTCTATTCACAACAAGGTGTCCAAGCAATTATTTTAGGATTTTACTTTCTTTCGCCTCCTGAAAAAAAAAACCTTTCCCAGGCAGTGTGTGTAGTCAACGTTTTACCAACCAGACCAAGTATATGGTTGAGCGCCTCTCCTAAATCATTTCATGATGAGCAAAGTGTTTAATATCTGGGGAAGGGTTAGTGATAGGAGTGCTATGAGACTGAATAGAGCAAGTGGCAGCACACAGATATCTTTAGAGAGACACCTGTATAGAAAAATCACAAAACATTTGTGTATCCGGACAGGACTAAAATGATCAGATGCCCTCTGAGTTTGGGGACAAACAGAAGGTATTTTGGCCTGTAATTTCTCAGAGGAGGGCAGAGACAAACAATGACATGAAACTATTATGATTGAGCAACAATCACACACACACCAAAAAATCCAGAACACTCTACTGGTATCATGCTATGTTTCCTCCAAATACTAAACCTGCTAAACAGAAATGTTTTGTTAAAATCAAAAAGCACTGAGCTTACATTTCCCTCATCTGTCCTCATCAGTCCCTCCAGGATTTTGCGATCGTAGAAATTAACGCAAAATCAAGCAAACTCCACAATATTCTGAGGAGCTTGCAATATTTCCAAAATTACCACAGATTTACCACAGATTTGGGCCAAGGCACGTCTTGTGACGTCATTGCATCGAGCATTCAGCCAAAGGCCTCTTTGATTCACGTGCATTGAACATGAGTACAGCTAAAAGGTCTCATTTACCAACAAACATCACTGTGAAAGAGCGTGCAAAACAATTTTGTGCAATTGCAATTTCACCAATTCAAGTAGTTTTCCACAAAAAAAGAGCAAATTCCGCAAATTTTGAAATAAGTTGCAGCAAAATCAAGCATTTTTGGCCGCAACAGTCAAGAAAAAAAAACTCTGAAATCCTGTACTGACTGCCTTTTGTGTAAGTTGTACTTTGACTGTACAATGTGTGCTTAATGTGTCCACTTTTAGTTTCTTCTTTAAAGGAATTTGGGGGAAATTGTTTGTTAGAGTAAATAATCCACCCCGTGCTTGTTCATTACACTTGCGTATCTATCTCACATGCGCCTTCTCAATCACTACTGATACTGAGTGTTACGGATGTGTCAGTGAAGCGACCTGAAAACTATCGGCCCAAATGGAAATCAAATCTGTTTCACTCGGTGTGACTGTCACTGATAGACTGTGTGAATCTGTGTGTAATGCAGAGCTAATCCAAAACTATAGCGCTTGTTGGATTCAAACCACACAATAACTCCATATACCCAAAGCTCATCTAAATGCTTCGTAACAGAAAGTTCCTACCAGGTGGTGTGCTGAACATTCACATGGAGAGAATTTCACAAGCCAGTCATTAGCGTTCTGTTTCTCATTAACTGCATAGCAGGTCCTCATCGTCCTGTTCGAAACCCTGGCATTGCAAAGCGATTTGAGGAAAAAAGCAGTGTGCACATCTGAGCCTTCTAGCTTCCATGTCAACAAACCTCTAAAAATCTATACTCTAACCCAAGACCTCTTTTAGAGTCGTAGGCTTTTAAAATGAGTAAGGAAACAGCAGAGATATTTTTTGGAGCAGGTTTAATTTGTGAGGCGAGTTCATCCATCTGTACCACGGCTCATATCACATTCTACACAATTTGTCCAATATCATCATTCCAGTACTGTTACTGGGTTTTACACTGCCAAGAATCATAAAGAACCATTCAGGGAGCAAAATGTATTTATAAGGGGGCCCAGAAGCACACGAACTAATCAACAAGTCTCTTTCTTTCTTCACTTATATACAGTACAATGCCAAAAACGAGTAACGGAGCCAAATCAACAATATGTATAACTATTTACTCAGAGCTGAGACTGACTGATTTAGAGATTATCTGCAGCTGCGACTGCCCCACACACACACACACACACACACGTCTACACAACTAGCATTTTCATACTATTGGTTAGCTGGGGTTGCAAGCCTGCTGGTAATGATTTGAAGTGATTACATTTCATTTTATGGTAAGTAGTTAAATCAAAAACATCTTTTTCATACCCAGATGGGAATGATTCTTTTACTTGGCGAACTGAAGCGTCTGTGAATTGTCATTTTTAAAGCCTCTGGCTCCATTATACTTATGAAAGTTTGCTATTTTTAACTCTTACTTGAGGTAACAAGTTGGTCTCATATTAAAGCACTAAAACCATCCATCCATCCGTCCATTTTCTGTACCGCTTATCCTACACAGGGTCGTGGGGAGCCTGGATCCTGGGAACCTGGGGCATAAGGCGGGGGAAACCCTGGACAGGGTGCCAACCCATCACAGAGCACAATCGCACACACAATCACACACTACTGACAATTTGGAAATGCCAATCAGCAATGCATATATTTGGACTGCACTAAAATGAAAAAAACAAACAAACACACAAACGAATAATGAAGATGCAAAAGTTTGAACTCAGCACCAAAGACGGCTTTCCTTCCATCGTTTTGTTCAATAATTTCACAGCCACGTTTTTCAATGTTCTTTTTTGTATTACATATTGTTATATGATTCGTACTATCTGAGTCCATATCAGGTGTTAGTCATGTGTGTTAGGAGCGTTTCCTGTGATGTTATGTGAAGAATATGACGTCACAATAAGTTGAAGTAAAATGGGGTCTGAACGAGAAATTCGAATAGATTTCAGTTTCATGTGAGGGTTTTTCAGGCTGCAAAAACTGGATTAGTATTCTTGAATATAAACTTCAATCAGATTGGTTCCTGATAACTGATAAGTACAGAAGGCAGGAGACTGATTTCTCGACCATGCAAATTTAACGCTGCTAGACACGTCGCTCCTACGTTTTAGAACCAAAACAAGCTTTAACACATCGTAACAAATATAACATCACAATACTCAGCGTGGAACGACGCTACTTTCTGCTGTAACATCACACTTCCAAGTAAAAGAGAAGGGAAGCTGAAACCTGCATAATATTATTGGTTAATATTATTTTTCCCCGCCCACTCATGCATCACTGTGTGCTAAACTATCAGAAGACGTTTCAAACCAGATATTACAGTTTCATAGATTATGAAATGAACAAGAATTTTGCGTTTTGAGTAACTGATGTATATGAATCATGCGCAATACGACTGCTAACAAGATGAGTTTTTTTATTTCCGTATGTTTCCATTATACACGGTGTGTGTTATGATATTTATCACAGTGCAGAGGTTTGCTCACACACTGAAAAAGCAAATCGGTAGAAACAATATGACAAACAATATTACAAAACAGATCAATTTTAACATCCAATACCTGTAATGTTCTCAGAAGAATAAGTTTTACACCAGTTGTCCATCGAGATCTTCTCTTTCTCACAAATGCCCTGTTGTTGGAACTCTGTCTCTTACCTGGGTAGAGCTGGTATGAGCCTGTATGGTGCCACCTAACCAGGTACTTCATCCCAGCAGGACACCAGGCCTTTACATCCATGCCTCCCTACCATCACACACACGTTTCCATGGAGGGCAGGACTGTTGGCCATCAAACCCCCGCTAACCATTCACACATCTATTCCACATTACACAGCATAAACCTGAACGTGCAGCCACAACCTAGCTACACACACTCACACCTGCAGGAAATATAGTAAGTCCAGCTCAAAGCCCTGTCGAGTCGCGGGATGAATAATTGAACACAGGTAGAAGAGGGAAACATTGATAACGGAGGCAACATGAGCCTGCAATGTTAATGAGGAGGCTAATATAGCGCTCTAACAGCATCCTAACCACATGCACACACATACACACACACAAAAACACACACAACCACAAGGTGATTATACTTATTTAGAAGGATTTACAAGCAATTAAAACAGGACCGTGATCATACACTGACCTCTCCAGGGTTACATCATCATTAGCAAATTCATATCAAGAATGGGTGAGTCATGATGCTAAATAAAAGCCCTGTGTGATCTGTACAATTACACTGAAAAATGCAACACGCTCGTCTATTTTGGTAGAAGTGGTGCTGATATTCAGAACTTGTCATTTAATTTGCCGTTTAATTATTTTACAATCTTTTGTCAATGCTTCCATATTAATAATATCCAGTTCCACTGAAAATGACTACAATAACATGCTAGTAATATGAGGAAATTAACATTTTATCTTAAAAAAAAAAAAAAAAAAAAAAAAAAAAAAACAGAACTACCTTACTTTTTCTCCTCCTGCAGTAGCTTTCAAAATGAAAAGAGGAAAATGCATGATTCTTATTAGTTGACCCTGTTTCTCAAAATAGCACCTGGTAGCCAGTAAAATTTAATCAAACAAACTAGGGGGCGTTTTCGTTTGACGTTTGGCTTGTTAAATATGAAGGAATGGTAACGATGGCCTTTTATGAACTGCATGTGTGATGTGTTAGCAGCCCATGAAAAAAGCATTCTGAAATTTAAGAAAATATTTCATGAAATGTTTTTCATGATTCCTCTTAACTAATAGGATGGGATCAGAAACATGACCTATTCTAGGGATCAGAAAAAAAAAAAAAGAGGACTACCTTTTCATCTCTAACCAATACAATGAAAATGGAAAAGCTTCAATCCAACATTCTTACACTTTCTATCCAGCTAACTCTTAACTTCCTTTACCTCTGACTCCAAAACTAACCTAACACCAATGATTGAAGCCAGAGGAGATGTATAAGCTTTATAAGCAGATGTTTATTTAACATTTAGAGAATACCGAGTATATCGAGAATAACGAGTCTCCGGTGCTGACACAACCTGAGGTAAATCTGTTGTTTCCACCAGGGGAAAGTCTTCAGGACAGAGGAGGTTTCATTTTGTGGTCTCTCTGTAACAAGCTGCATTTTTGTCTTATTAACTTCAAGAGAACGTGAGAACGGCTGTTAGTGACAACAGAAATTAGTTTCATGGATATTTCACAACATTAAATACAACTATAAACAGGTTTAAAAAAAAAAAAAAAGTATGATGTATCTGTGGTGTAAGAGGAATAAAACACTTTGGGTCATGCTGTTATTGGAAAATAATCAACTTTGAGGTGGTTAAATAACTTAGATTCTTCCCTAGTAGCAAAAATACCAGTGTGACTGCAAAATGAATCCACAAACGAGAACTAATTTCTAATCCTTAACCAATACGGCGGGATCAGAAACATGAACTACCTAAATAAAGACTACTTTTTGATCATTAACAAGTGTGACGAAAGCAGAAAAGCGTCTCTAGTTTCTAGCTAGTTCCTAACCTCCATCACCTCCAACTCCAAAAACTAACCTGACCACCAATCAATAAGACCATCGCCAAGCAGCTTGGTGAGAAGGTGACAACAGTTGGTGTGATTATTCGCAAATGGAAGAAACAAAATAAGTGTCAGTCTCCCTCAGTCTGGGGCTCCATGCAAGATCTCACGTCGTGGAGTTTCAGTGATCATGAGAACGGTGAGGAATCAGCCCAGAACTACACGGGAGGATCTTGTTAGTGATCTCAAGGCAGCTGGGACCATAGTCACCAAGAAAACAATTGGTAACACACTACGCTGTGAAGGACTGAAATCCTGCAGTGCCCGCAAGGTCCCCCTGCTCAAGAAAGCACATGTACAGGCCCATCTGAAGTTTGCCAGAATGATTCAGAGGAGAACTGGGTGAAAGTGTTGTGGTCAGATGAGACCAAAATCAAACTCTGTGGCATCAACTCAACTCGCCGTGTTTGGAGGAGGAGGAATGCTGCCTATGACCCCAAGAACACCATCCCCACCGTCAAACATGGAGGTGGGAACATTATGCTTTGGGGGTGTTTTTCTGCTAAGGGGACAGGACAACTGCACCGCATCAAAGGGACGATAGACGGGGCCATGTACCGTCAAATCATGGGTGAGAACCTCCTTCCCTCAGCCAGGGCATTGAAAATGGATCGTGAATGGGTATTCCAGCATGACAATGACCCAAAACACACAGCCAAGGCAACAAAGGAGTGGCTCAAGAAGAAGCACATTAAGATCCTGGAGTGGCCTAGCCAGTCTCCAGACCTTAATCCCAAAATCTGTGCAGGGAGCTGAAGGTTCGAGTTGCCAAACATTAGCCTTGAGACCTTAATGACTTCTGCAA